>OVAN01006930.1:0-20441 GCA_900406275.1 Anastatica hierochuntica | reverse complement strand
TTCTATCTAACAAATCAAAACCCGCACGTATGTGCGGGTACTCATCTAGTACTATTATAAATTTATCAACACTTGTATGTTAACACGTTAACTATATAAATATTGATACATGTATAATGTATAAACTGATTAATAATAATAATATAATTATGTATAATTTAATTGTATATGAGATTAGATAATATAACATGAGGTTTATTGTTTTAAACTTGGTAGAGTTTAAGTTGGTAGAATTTAATACGGCATATTACTAGTTTAGTCATATATTTATTTTAGTTTTTTAAGTTACTAAGGAATTGGTTCAAATAGACTTTGTAAGATAATTTTTTTAGAATGACTACAATTTAATAGAATAGATATAATTTACCTTAGTGTTAGAACAAATGAAGCTGAAGGTTTTATTATGGATAACTTTAAACAAAAGTTATATTGTATTGTTAACTAAATAATAATAAATGTTATATTTATCTCTAATAAGTTGTGAATAGATTTAAATTTAAAGGACAATTTTTCTAAATAGATAAAAAGTAACACTATGCTTTAATACAATAGTTCATTTCTTCATATAGAAAAAATTATAAATTAAGACTGTAAATATGGAAATATGGAAAATTTTGAGTATTATTAGTAGATACAATAACTGATGCTCTTTATTATGTCTTCCTTGGTTTTTACATTTAAAAAAAAAAAAAGTCAACTATCGATATACGCCGTTGGATCTGCAGAGGTGACCTATCCGTCGTCTCAGATTCTCTACTACGAAACGGCATCGTAGCGATTTTCTGCGTGAGGCGCAGTTTTTCAAATCTCTCTTTCTCTCTCTCTCTCGTCTCGAACTTCGTCCCTTGAAGCAATACCAATGGCAAGAAAATAGCCAAGAAATTCCCCTAAAAAATTAAAACACAACAAAAAATATATTCTTCGTGTATGAAGAAGAGCTTATGCTCACGAGATTTTGATTTCTATCTTCTTCGTTATCGATTTTGGACATCGACATTGCTCGTAGATCTGGAAAAAAATAAACAAATCCCACGCGGGTTTTGTATTACGATTAGTGCTCCGATGACATCGAGATTCGATTGACTTTTTGGTCATTCGGGATCCCATACGTATCTAATATCGGCGAGTCGATTCGTGGGTCGTCGACATTTGATGAATTGTTGTTCGACGAATCTGTAGAAGAGCCATTGTTGCATTTTTTAAAGGTTATAATATACGAAGATGGATCCCATATCAGCGGTTAGCGAAGAGCTGGCTGAGCTCGAAGGACAAATCAATGACATCTTTCGTGCTTTGTCGTGAGAATCATCATCTCTGTTGTTTTCTCCATTTGTCTGATCTCTGTGATTTTTTTCCTTTTTTTTTTGTATATTTGGTCCATGAATGTTTGTTTATGTTTTACCAGAAATGGATTCCAGAAGCTGGAGAAGATCAAAGATGCTAATAGGCAAAGTAGGCAGCTTGAAGAACTCACTGACAAAATGCGTGATTGTAAGAGGTAACCATTTACTTTTGTTTCGTTTTTCGTTTTGTATTGTTGATTCTGATGTTGTTGTTGTTGTTGCCTTCTTCTTTTGCAGCCTTATTAAAGATTTCGATAGGGAAGTTAAAAGCTTGGAAAGCAGTAATGACCCCAACACTAACCGGATGTTGAACGATAGACGACAATCTATGGTTAGCCTATTCACCTGATTTTGACATCATTGTGGTCTGTTCAATAGTTTCCGAGTTTTTTCTAATGTTCGTCTCAGGAGATGTTGTGTTTGTGCAGGTTAAGGAACTCAACTCATACGTCGCTCTTAAGAAGAAGTATGTGACACATTTTGCTAATTTCTGATTTCTCTGGCTTCAAGATAATGTCTATTGTGATTGATGATATGATGGGGATGGTTTTACAGATACTCATCCAACTTAGCAAGCAATAACAAGCGAGTAGATCTTTTCGATGGACCCACAGAAGAACACATGGAAGAGAATGTCTTACTAGCTTCAAGTAAGGCTTTAAGTCTCGTCTTTGAAGGATCTTGCAACCAACCAACCATTAATGATTCGTTTGTCACATAGTTCTAGATATAATCCTTCTTATATACAATAGATATACCTGCCTAGAGTGTTTACTGAGAATTTAATCTTTCTCAGACATGTCCAATCAAGAACTAATGGATAAAGGAAACTCGATGATGGATGACACAGATCAAGCTATTGAGAGGGGGAAAAAGGTCAGTACTGTTTTTTTTTCCGTGTTCAGGTTATCTGAATATAATTGCTAAATACCAGACTATGCACCTATCTCCATTTTCCCGTCTTCACAATAACAAATACTCACTGCTGGAAATGTGGCTTTGACAATAGATTGTTCAAGAGACGATAAATGTGGGAACAGATACTTCAGCAGCTCTCAAGGCTCAGGTTTGTCGTTAGGCCACACTCCCTTCGTTTGCAAACTATCATGCTTCTGTCTGTGTTTCAGTTGTTCTTTACAACATTCCTTGTTTTGAGAACTAAGATTGTATATATCTTTGCCATTGTTCAGACTGAGCAAATGAGTAGAGTTGTCAATGAACTTGATTCTATTCATTTCTCAATCAAGAAAGCCTCCAAGTTGGTCAAGGAGATTGGTAGGCAGGTCAGTTCCAAATATCTGTATTTTTTCATCTGTACCATTTGTGATAAGCTGAAGCTTTCTCTTGACCATTTTACGTATCTTCTGACCTTCTTCTCTCAGGTTGCCACAGACAAATGTATTATGGCATTTCTTTTCCTTATTGTCATTGGTGTCATCGCAATCATCATCGTCAAGGTACCTCTCAACTCCTTTCTTACTCAGTTGTGTGTATACACACACACACACACTCGGAAACTTGTTTGAGTAGCTTAGAGTTTTATGTTCGTCATTATTTCCCATGGTTTTCCATGTTTTTTAATGTTTAGAGGTTATTAGCTTGTCTAGTAGTCATGTTAATCGAGGAACCTATAAGAAAACACAAATACCCATAGTTTTTCTTTCTTTAGTTATTCAACTGTAGAATGAAGTTTTCTCCTAAAAAATTGTGACCTCTATGATTGTTAATTTCATCATATCTCTTCTATATTCATCTTGCAGTATATTTCCTTCCATATGCTATTTGTGCGGTTATTTGGTTTACATTATAATACTTGTAACCTAATTCTATTATCTCTTTTGTATAGATTGTGAACCCAAATAACAAAGACATCCGCGACATACCAGGCCTAGCTCCACCCGCCATGACCCGACGCTTGCTCTGGAACCATTACTGAATTTCATTTTCATGCCATTAAAAATATTGGTACATCAAAAGTCCATGTTGTGTACATGAACCTGCCTTACTTGTTAAATTAACCAGCTTTTATTATCGCCATGGCTCTTCCTGTGTATTGAGCAGTTGCAGGAATTAAATCTCTTTTCATTACAATCTCAGAATCAAAACCAATTTTTCGTTCATTTGTTTGTATAAGAATGTCTTCTTTCGGAGCTATATTATATGTACGCGCATTTTCAAATCAGTCCTCTGGTAATAACAACGACATGATCCTCTGTTCCACTGATTTATGTTGAAAGTTGAAAAATGAGTTGTATCATTTAAGATCACTTTGTATCATATAGTAAGTGTTTGTTTTTTTTTTGTTCATTTCAAAGTGTCTTAAGTAGAACATGAAATCAAAGATGTCGAAACATTGTTACTGGCTTTAGGATCGTGGCAACATCTAACAAAAACAAGCATCCAAAAACACAACGGTATCGCTTGTGAAATCAAAGTACGGTGTCAAAATGGGTCAATATCCATGGGTTGATCCGGTTTACCCATAATTTTAATGGGTTTGTGTTGAGTTTCATAACCCATGTAAATAAATGGGTTTAGTGGGTTTTTTTTAATGGGTTTATGAGTTTAGCGGGTTAACCCATTAGGGTTCTGGGTTTTCCATGAGTATTACTAAAAATCTAAAAAATAATTTAATAAATAATATATATGTAAATTACTTAAAATTATTAGGGTTTTTTTCTTTTATAAATAGTCGTAGCTGATTGCTTTAACCTATTTCTAATCTAGGTTTAATCTAAACATTAAACCTAAAGTTTGCTTGCCAGTCTTCTTTGCTTGTTATATTGTTAGATAAAGCTTGCTGATGAAGAAGAGACTATGATAGAAGACGAGGACGATTGAACACATGAGCCATCACTTCAAGGCGAACCTGAAGAAAATTCTCGCAAAAAAGGAAAAAAAAACTTCAGATATGTGAAAATATTTTACTTTTGTTGGAAAAGGTTCATAAACATATGACAAGAATCGAGTTCACTGTAACTATTGTGATGATAAACTTTTTTTGAGGCAACCACAAGAACTTCTCCTATGAAGCGTCATCATCTAAGGTGCATGAAGAAACCAAAATATGCGCATGTAGGTAATATGATAATTGATGCAGATGTAAAGGAGAAAAAGTTAAAGATTGATCATAGTGTTGTCCAGAAGAAGTTTAGCAGGGTTATAATTCGGCATGATCTTCCGTTTGCTGTAGTTGAATATGAAGAGTTGAGAAGCTTTCTTCAGTATCTAAATCTAGATTACAAGTGCTATACTAAAAATACTATAGAAGCGGACATTGTTAAAACTTAGCAAAGTAAAAGGCAAAAGTTGAAATTGGAGTTGGAAAGGATTCAGAGTAGAATATGTTTGACTTTGGATTGTTGGACAACAACTTCTGGAGAAGGGTATATATCTTTGACAACCCATTATGTGGATGAAAGTTGGGTTCTTAATAGCAAGATTTTTTCATTTTTTGACATACTTCCTCCACACACAGGTGATGCTTTTGCTACTAAAGTTTACAAATGTCTGAAAGAGTGGAGAATCAAAGAGAAGATATTCACTCTTACTCTAGACAATGCTAACGCGAATGACAATATGTAAGATATATTAAAGGAGCGACTTAATCTAGATGACAACCTATTATGTGGAGGTGAATTCTTTCATGTTCGATGTTGTGCACATATTCTGAATCTTATTGTGCAAGATGGGCTGAAGATTATTGGTGGACCTGGTGGTGCCTTAACAAAGATTAGAGACAATGTGAAGTATGTCAAAGCTTCTAAATCGAGAAGGATTTTATTCGAGCAATGCGTAGAAGGAGGTAATGGAGTGCTATTGTCTATGGATGTTTAGACGAGATGGAACTCGACTTTCCTAATGCTCGAGAGGGCTTTAAAATATCAACGTGCTTTTAGTAGATTGAAAGTGGTTGATAAGTTCTACAAGAGTTTTCCATCTATTGAAGAATGAGTGAGACCATCATGAATATGTGTTATTTTGAGGCCATTTTACAAGATTACCACATTGATATCGGGGAGAAGTTACTCGACATCTAATCTTTATTTTGGAAAGATTGAACGTCTTTTGGAAGAAAATAAAGGAAACAATGATATGCTCATCCAAGAGATGGCTTGTAATATGCTGGTTAAGTTTGATAAGTATTGGGAACAATACATTGTCATTCTTGCTATGGGTGTTGTTCTTGGTCCTAATATGAAATTTAGGCTCCTGAAGCGTCTTTATGAAGAACTCGATCCAAGTACTTCTCAAGAGAAGGTTGATTATCCGAAGAAGAAAATGACTATGCTATTTGAAGAATACAACAAAAAGTTTTTTATGACCACAACCTCGACCACTACATCTTCTTCTCATCATCATTCCAGTGAACGTGGTAGAGAAAGCTTTGATGATGTGAGTTTTTCCATTTTGTAATTTTTTTTTAAATTTTAAACTATTCATATGGTAACATGTAATTTTATATAATGTAAAACCTGTTTGACGTAGATGATGCTTCAGATACTATGGTAGAGGGAAAATCACTTTTGGATATTTATTTGGAGGAACCAAAGTTAGAGATGAAAAATTTTCCTGACATGTGTGTTTTGCAGCATTGGAAAGATAACAAACATCGTTTTGGGGCTTTGTCTTATATGGCATATGATGTGCTTAGCATTCCTATAACTACGGTAGCTTCATAATCATCTTTCAGTATTGGTTCTTGGATCTTAAATAAGTATCGGAGTCGAATTCTTCCTAAACATATCCAAGCTTTCACTACAAGAAATGTGGATGTTAATAGCATCAGATTATAGCGTTTTTTACATCTCTGCTATTGTATTCCAAAATGGGTTTTTATAGCGTTTGTTATTTTAAAATGTTATGTTTTATATCGCGGGAAAATAATTTTCCTTAGCCGCGTGAATTTGTTAAGTTTCTCGACGTACAATTGCAGTTCCAAAAATAAACGTTATCGCAAATGTAAAATATATCAAATTTTCAGTCAAATGTTAAACTTTGACCATTGTTTATACACGCTTTTCATTCCATTTTTTACTCTTTATTCACTTTTCTCATAAAACGAAACCCTATTTCTTCATTGTTTCTGAGAAAATCCAGAGAGTTCTCTCGAATCAGAGCTTCAATAAGGTATATTCTCGTATCAAAGCTTCTTTTTCTATCTAATCGTAGCATGTTGGGATCTGTCGACTTATGTATTTCGATTTTGAGGTTTTTATTTAAAGAATGGAAAACAACTTTGGTGTTGGGATCTGTTCGATTTCTATAGTTTGTGATTTTGATTGAATTTTGATGAGAAATCAAAAATGCATGTGGAAGTTTATGATTCTGGTTGAATTTTGATTTCATTGTAAGTAATGAAACTTCTTTTGATTGAATCTATTTTTCGTTTATCAGTTTAAGAAATGGCAAAGACAAGAGGAGGATCACAAGTTGGTTCTCGTCGTAGTAGACATTATCAAGACTTAGAGGCCACAACTGCAACAACTCTGAGTCTGCGAAGAACACTGAAGACAGTGGCTTCACAACGACTTTCCCAAAAGAGAAGACAATTGCTTCCCCAAAAGAGAAGACAATTGAAACTATCAAAAGAAGTGGTAAAAACAAGAAATTGGTTGCTCAAGATGATGAGGTAGAAGATGTAACACAGCAAGATGATGCTGAAATAAGTAATATGATAGATGATGCATTAAGAGAAGATGTTGTTGAAGACGATAAGGGTAATAACAATGAGGCTGATGATCAGGCTGAGAAAGCAATGTCTGAAGATGAAAAAGAAGAGTATGAGAAAGAAGGAGAAACTTGTTTGACTGGACAGGAACAGAAGGAGGATGAAGAAGAGGCTTCCAGTATGGAAGAAGATGGTGAACAAGTACAAAAACAGAATGACAATGAGAATGAGAATGAAGAAGCTGCCAATATGGAACAAGATGGAGTTATCAATGCTAATACTAATGAGATTCCTAATATTGAAGGAATTCAGTTACCAGAGGATGGAGTGAAAGATAAAAACAAAAAAGGACCAACAAAGATGCGTAAAGTGGCTGAAAATCCTCATGAAAAGGTTGAAGTTACATTCAATGACTTTGGTGATCATGTTGGACCTGGTTCAGTAACACTATCATCTTTTCTTGGTCCTCTTATGAGGGAACACATTCCGGTAACACTATCTGATTGGAGAAAACTTGATGCAGTGCCAATAGACACAATGTGGGAAGAAATTCAGGTATAAATATGCAACTAAGTTAACTTGCAACTGTGAAACTATAAACATGTTTGACCTTTGCATATTTAGATGCAGGGGAGGTTTAACTTGCACGAAGAGTGGCAGAAAGCTGTTCTTTTCAAGCAGTTGGGAAATTTCTGGATGGCTAGAAAGTCAAGGCTAGTGACACAAGTACGTTCTGCGAAGAATGCTGCTGAGAGATTAGAGTTAAAACCCATCAACATCCCATCCATTTAAGTATGGAACTGTTGGGTAAGGAGCAAGACTACCACAACTTTCGTGGTTAATTATCTACAACTTTGTAACTTTCTTGTTTATAGGTCATGTCTTATAGATTTAATAACACTCATGTTTATATTGTAGGAAATAAGTAACAAGTACAGAGAGCTTAGAAGAAATCAGATTCCTCACACCACCAGCCACAAAGGAATGCTTCGGTTAGCTTATGATATGGTAAAAAGTAGTACTCAAACATCTATATATTGTACATCTTGTTAGAACAAAATGGTATTGAGATATGTTTGTATTTTATATAGAAAAAAAGAGTAAAGACCCTAGTAAGGTAAGTAGGAGTAAGGTTTGGATTGCGGGACACACTCATGCTGATGTTAGACCTGTGAAATCTCAATTTGCTGAGACTATTGTAAGAATTTTGAAACTTGTTATCTTGTGTATAATTAATGGATTATGATCAATGAGTTATCTTGTGTATAAATGTTTCTATCAGGAACAAATACAGTCACTTGATAGTCAAATGGACTTTGCATGAGCTGCTGATAACATAAGGGAAGATGTTGTGAGAAAGGTTTTGGGAAAAGACAAACCTGAACGAGTAAGGAGGTTTGGCAAAGGGATTATGACTTCTAAGCTAGCATTTCTGCAATCTAGAGACGCAAAGATTGCTAATTTGCAAAGTGAGATTGAAGAGTTAAAGAAGATTGCTCGAGACCTAGCTGGAAAGAAGGTAATCCTTCTCATTACATTTGGTCATATGGTATTATACAATGTTCAAAAAATTGGCCTAAGCGCCACCTAGGCACCCGGTTAGGCACTCGTACGGACACAAGCGTCGCGATTTCAATGTGATCTGTCAGAAAAATCGGAAAATCGGTTCAGGCGGTCCAAACCGCTCAAATCGGCCTAACTGACCGGTTTATTATTTTGGTTTAATTTCTTTTTTTGGTATCTTAAAACGTCAATACTATGTCGTTTTCGAATTTCAATAATTAAAAATTTTAAAATTAAAATTTGAAAAACTCTTAATTCTTATTTAAACTAGGTTATGGTGTATTTGTTTCTTCCTGTAGATCTTTTTCCTCGCAAAAGAAAGTCTGACGACTCGAAATCCTAAATTCTAATCACCACCTGTCACCATTGTTGCACACAAAGGTTGACTTCATCACTTTTCTTTATTTGACTATTGTTCTTATATTATAAGTTAAACTTCTATTAATCAAACTTCTTCTTCTTCTATACTTGCTATTCTGTCTTTGTCTTTCATCTATGTCTCGAAATCACAAACCATGATATTCTCATAACCATAGTTTAGAGTTATAACTTTAGAGACTGGCTATTGTTATATAATTTTGTATAATTTTATTATACTTGTGCGTTGTGTTTGTGTTTGATATGATTTTTTATGTTTGTTTAATATGGAAAATTAGTATTTTTTTTAATAAGGAATCTATGTATATGCACAGGATTCATGGATCCAACCCCTTCACAATCGATGGCAACACCATCACTTAAAAGAAACTCTAACGATGTTGGGTGGGAGTATGATATTTTGTATGATCCGAAGAATGCTGATAAAGTTCAGTGCAAGTTGTGTTCTAAAAAGATGTCTGGAGGAGTATATCGAATTAAGGAGCATATCACCCATATCCTTGGAAACGTTTCTGCGTGTCCGAAATCATTGACAGATGATCAAATTAAGTGTAGAAACGCCATAATAGAAGCGAGGAAGAAAAAAGTGACAAAAAAAGATGAAGGTGATATGCTAAGAGCTGAAGTAAATATAGATATGCAGAAGCTTGAAGATGAGCTAGAAGAAAAGATTGGGACTTCAAAACTCTGTAATTTACAAGGTCCTATGGATAAGTTTGCAACGGCTATACGTCCTGAAGTCCTTCTTGGCACACAGACAAGACAACAAAACATCAATGTTGTATTGTTCAAGGAAAAAACTCATCAAGTGCATCAGTATTGTGCTAGAT
The DNA here is from genome assembly GCA_900406275.1 of Anastatica hierochuntica. NCBI lineage: Eukaryota > Viridiplantae > Streptophyta > Magnoliopsida > Brassicales > Brassicaceae > Anastatica > Anastatica hierochuntica. The sequence goes on along the minus strand of OVAN01006930.1, from coordinate 10,656 downwards.
GGATTTATCAAACATGTATTCCTTTCAATGCTATTGATAATAATGCTTTCAAGATGTTTTGTGAGGCTCTTGGACAATTTGGGCTTGGTTGGGTTCCACCTACTCAATACCAACTAAGGGAACCACTGCTAAAAGAGGAAGAAGAAAGAACTGAAGAGCCAAGAGGAAGAACGGGAACGATATGGAAGTTCTATAATGACTGATGGATGGACTGATAGGAAAAAGAGGAGCATAATGAATTTATGTGTCAATTCCAGAGGAGGAACATATTTTCTATCTTCAAAAGATGCTTCTGCAGAGTCTCACACAAGGTTATATATCTTTGACTATGTTGATCGATGCATTACTGATGTTGGTGCTGAGAAAGTTGTTCAAGTAATAACAGATAATGCTCTGAATAATGTGGCAGCAACAAAGATGCTTAAGGAAAAGAGACCTGGTATTTTTTGGACAGGTTGTGCTGCACATACAATTGATCTGATGCTTGAAGCTATTTCTAAGTTGCCTAAGTTTACAAAAGTCATTGACCAAGCAAAAGATCTTATGGTTTTCATATATGCTCATCATAAGACCTTATCTATGATGAGATTTTATACCAAGAAGAGGGATATTGTGCGACCAGGGTTACGGGATTTGCTACAACTTTCTTGACACTTCAAAGCTTGTTGAATAAGAAGAAGCAACTAAAGGATATGTTCACTTGTGAAGAATGGGATCAATGCAAATATTCGAAGAGTGCAAAGGGGAAAATTAGTTCCTTAACTGTAATGAGCCCTGCCTTTTGGAATGGTGTAGTATTTGTGTTGAATGTTTTTGAACATTTGGTCAAACTTCTTAGGATTGTTGATGGAGAGAAGAAGCCTTCGATGGGTTTTATTTTTGGTGAGCTCTTAAAAGCAAGGAGTAAGATTAAGCTTGCTTCTAATGACTTAGAGAGAAATTACAAACCTATCTTTGATATCATTGATGAGAAAATGAAAGGAAGGTTGGATTCTCCTTTGCATTTGAGTGCTTATCTATTGAATCATTTCTACTTCTACAATGATACAACCATCGAGCATGATCAGATGGTAATTGATGGTTTTATGAATTGTGTGGAGACCTTTTACCATGGCGAGTATGAAAAGCAAGACAAGGTTGTCAACAATGAATTTAATATCTACAAGATGAAAGTTAGAGCTTTTGGAAGAGTAATAGCTTTGAGAGGTTGTCAACAAAATGATGAGAACTTTGATCCAAGTACTTTTTTATCTTAATAACTTTAATGATTTTTTATCAGTCATGTTTCTTGATTGAAATTCAAATTTTTTAGGGAATTGGTGGTCAACATATGGTTGTCATGTGCCTACTTTGCAAAAGTTAGCAATAAAGATTCTTTTTTGACATCTAGCTCATCTGGTTGTGAAAGGAATTGGAGTGCTTCTGAAGGGGTTGGTATTTTTTTAGTAGCAAAATTTGTTTTACTTTTTGAAGATATGAATTTTTTTTATCTTGAGTGTTCTACTTCCTTCTTTTTTGCAGATTCACATTAAGAAAAGGAATATGTTAGATGTTAATCGACTTAATAGTCTAGTCTATGTTCAATTCAATGCCAAATTGTTTAACAAGCGAAGAAGGATCAAAGACAAAAATGTTGATGTGATTCTTGATGATCGAGATGAAAAAAAATGCAGAGGAATAGTTTGCAGGGCCACTTAGAGATGAAGATCCTAGCAGTGAACCTATTTACCAGGATCCAAGTGATGAACATACAGAAGGTCATGATTCTGATGAAGAATATGATATTGCTACTGACATTGAATTTGAATCTGATAATGAACAGGTGGGGAATGTGATTGTACTTGCAAGAGAAGAGACTTAGTCGATTTGGTTTCAATTTATGGTTTTATGGTGATTTTAGCTTAAACTTCTATTGAAGATTGTTTGAATTAGAAGTTTTTTTTTATTTCTCTTTAGTTTATTTTGAACTTTATTATGCAATTCAAAAAGAGATTTTTGTTTATTTATTATAGTTTAATTTTAACCTGTATTTATATGATTTTCAAATTATAATATAAGCATAAAATATTAAAAATTAATTAATTTGTTATTAACGCCTAGGGCCCGCCTAGGCCCCGATTAATCCCTTTAGGCGCTAGGCTCTATCAAACGCCTAGATACCGCCTAGCAATTTTTTGAACATAGGTATTATATATGAAACTTAACAATTCTTGTTCCTTATCTCATAAAAGTAATGGTGATCCTGAGGCATCTGAAACTAGTGTTGTATTCAAAGGAGTGAGAGTAGAACTTCTTGATTGGTTTGAATCAGGAGATGTAGTTATTGGTGAAGGAGAATTCTGCTTTGCTGAACCAATGTACAAAATTGGTCGTATACCAATTGGTCCTAACGCAGTGGTTGTTCTTGTGAAGTCTGCATTAAGCTCAAAAGCTTCTCTTTGGAGGCTTACAACATATGTGTCATCTCTTCAGGAAGCTGTGGGATGCAAAATAGATAATAGACAGAGTGATTTTGGACAGGGAACCAATCTCTTCTGAAGATGTATCCATGGTAAAGTTTTCTAATCTTGTTTTCTTCTGCAGAAGTATCCAAGATATATCTCTAACCATTAGCTTTTTACATTTTAGCAAACTAAGGAAGGTGAAACTCGAAGATGCAAAATATATGATTAGACTAATGAAGACGAGGAGGTTATTGCAAAAGGTCTAATGTGCTCATCTAATTCCAAAGAGAAGGTTAACAATATACCTCTAGGTCCAAATGTTGTTAGTATCGAAGTTGTGAAGGTGTTTAATGATAATGCTCATTTTTGGAGGCCAACTGCTGATATGTTTTTGATTGGTGATGCAATTAACGAGAAAATTGCATGGCCAGTCCTAAAGGTTAAAATCATGGCTACAACCACTACAGATGCAACATCTACGAAACCAATGAAGTGGTATATATGTTATTGAAATGAAGTTATTTATTTGTTTGTCTGTTGATTGATGTTGGAATTCGCTTCTATTTTCTGCTTTGAATTGTAGAGTTCAGGCAGCAACAACACTAGTTCCACCAAAAGTGCAAAGAAAAAGTGTATTCTTTTAGATTGCAACAACTCTGGACGTAAGGTAGCTGAAGGGAAAGTAGCTTCAACTGATCTGAAGGATTTGTACCACTTTGTACCGCTAGGTCCATATGCCAACAAGGTTTGGGTTGAAGTGGCTAAGATTGGTAATGCAAAGGTCTGGAGACCAAATTCAAAGATGGAATACATTTTTGATGCAATAGGTTCAGTTATGGCATGACCAAATGATAAGCTAATGTTACTTTGAAACTTAGACAAACTTGTGTTAAGAACATAAGATATGTATTTGGTTAAAACTTGTATTGCCGGTTTAAACTTGTATGTTGGTACTTATTAAATTTGTAGTATATTGGTACAATTTGTAATATTATGAAATTAAAGCCGGTTAAAAGTCTAAAATTTGTAGATCTTAGAGCACCATTAACAGGGGTTCTTAAGTGGGTTTTTAAGTGGTGGACCCCGCAATTTTTTTAAGAACCGTTTCCAAAAGTTACAAATTAAGAGCCGACTTTGTTTGGGTTCTAGCAGTGTTCGCGGGCCTCACTGACACGTGGTGGCCCGCTATTGGTTCGTTTTAAAATTTTCTTTTCTTTTTTAAAATCGGACAAAAAAACTAAGAACCCCAAATGGGGTTTTAGCGTTAATTATGCCCTTAGAACCGGTTTAAAACTCTAAAATTTTGTAGACCTTAAAACCGGTTTAAATTTGTAAAATTACGTAATATTTAAATCAAAAAGTGTAGACCTTAAACTCTAAAATTAAAATCCTAAACCCTAAAGTTAAAATTCTAAACCTTAGACCTTAAAATTTAGACCCTAAACCCTAAAGTCTTAGACCCTAAACCCTAAAGCCTTAGACCCTAAATCCTAAAATCATATTAAAATATATTTTAAAATTTAAATACAATAATTAATTTTTAAAAAATTTAAACATTGATTCTTATAAGTACAATAGTATAAGTTAAGAGTTGGACAACTAAATCTTAGTGTATATACATATAAGTTACATTGTTGTAATTCTACTTTGTAATATTTTTTCTTAATATTGTATTTTTAAGATTTAGACATTGGTTGTATATGAACATATAAGCTAGATTGTTGTATTTGTTCTTAATTATATAATTCTGTAATTTAAAAAAATTTAATTTGGTTATTGATTCGTATAAGTATGATATTGTAATATTAATTTTATAAAATATCATATAAAATTTGAAATTTATAAATAAAAAAACAGCTTTGTTCTGAGCCAATGAGCATTGACCTCCTAGATTGCAGACGAGATGAATCCTACAACGTTGGATATGTCTCGCAACATTCGATCTGAACCGTTCTTTCTTATTGCAGACGTGATTAATTCCACACTGTTTGATTTGTCTCGCTAACTTTGATCTGAGTCGTTCAATTTTCAGAACTGATATCGCGACAAAATGGAAATTTTCAGAAGAAATTTCAGAACACAACACAAATCGTGTTTAGGGGTTTGTCACGAAATCCATCTCCAATTTTCAGAGCAAATCCATCTCCAATTTTAAAACACAACACAAATTGTGTTTTGTCTTGCACATCCATCTCATTGTGTCGAAAAAAGCAAATCCATCTTCATTGAGCAAATCCTTTCAGAACGGATCCATCTCCATCATGACCAAATGGATAAGACGTGGACTAGACTACCAAGGTATATATTGAAATCTCTCGATCTAACTTGTATTCGCTGACTGAATTTATGGTAGATGAAAGAAAGCTAACTTCTATTTTCCGACTTAACATGTAGGAATAGTCCTGAGTACTCAAAAGGAGCAACTAATTTCGTGAATTCATCAACAAGAAGATTGGGAAATCTGTCTGAAATGCTATGCCTTTGTAGAGATTGCCGCAATTCATGCCATCAGTTAGTAGATAAAATAGTTGAGCATCTAGTTATTAGAGATATGGATAAGAAGTATAAGAGTTCTAGTTGGAGTATTCATGGGGAAAAAAGAGATTCAACAACAGACAATGGTCTTCAATATAAGATTGAGGCATTTGATTTGCTTAAGATAACTTTCTGTATGGGTGAAGGTGATCTAAATCAGACGAATGAAAATGGGGTAGAGGCAAATGATGATGATGAAAAAATTGAAGAAACTGAATTTAGGAAGAAGTTAAGAGAAGTTGAAACTCCCTTGTACTCTAATTGTGTCAAATACACAAAGGTTTCAGCAATCATGGGACTTTACAGATTCAAAGTTAAAAGTGGTGTGTCTGAGAACTACTTTGATTAGCTGTTGGTTTTACTTCATGACATGCTACCTGAAGACAATGTTCTTCCAAAGATGATTGCATACTATATAGGAAGGAGTTTGAGAATCTAGAAAGTTGTCCAAGATGCAAAGTTTCAAGATGGGGAAAATGATAAGCATAGTAATGAGATAAAGGTAGGGATTCTAGCAAAGATCCTTAGATACTTTCCAATCAAGGACAAATTTAGGAGGATATTTAGATCAAAAAGGATGGTTGAAGATTTGCGTTGGCATTCTACCAATGCCACTGAAGATGGTACAATGCGACACCCCGTTGATTCTATATCTTGGGCACAAGTGAATGATAAATGGCCACATTTTACTGTTGAACCAAGGAACCTTAGACTTGGACTTTCTATAGATGGGATGAACCTTTTCTCCATTCAAAACACCAATTACAACACACGGCCAGTGTTGTTAGTGAACTATAACACGTCTCCAACTATGTGTATGAAGGCTGAGAATATAATGTTGACATTGTTGATCCCTGGTTCAACAGCTCCTGGTAATAACATAGATGTTTTCTTAGCACCATTGATAGACGATTTACAGGATTTGCAGGTTGAGGGTATTAAAGTGTATGACTCTTTTTCAAAGGAGAATTTCACACTTAGAGCCTTGCTGCTTTGGAGTATTAGTGACTATCCAGCTTTAGGGACATTTTCTAGATGTAAAGTGAAGGGGAAACAAGCCTACATTGTATGTGGAAAAAATACACCTTCTAGGTGGCTTAAGTTTAGCCGTAAGTATTTATACATGGGAAATAGAAAGAGACTACCGCCTGACCATCCTTATAGATATAAAAAAGGTTGGTTTGACAACACTTTTGAGGAAGGGAATGCCAAAAGGGTACAGACTGGCGCTGAAATATATGAGACACTACAAGCGTTTAGGAATAATTTTGGAATACCTCTAGATAAGGAACATAAAATAAAAAGAAAAAAGTTGGAAGATGATGAGATGGTTCAAGAAGAAAAGTGTAAAGAATCAAATGATCTATCGCGGTGGAAGAAAAGAAAAATATTCTTTGAACTACCTTACTGGAAGGTAAAGTATAATAACTTCCTTATATTCTCTGATTGTTGTATACGACTATCACTAACAGTTTCTTATTTAATGTGTTAGGATATGCCTTTTCGTCACAATATTGATTTGATTCACGTAGAAAAGAATGTGTCGGATGCTATATTGTCTATCTTGATGCAAAGTGCTAAGTCAAAAGATGGTCTGAAAGCAAGAAAAGACTTAGAAGATATTAGAATCAAATATCACTTGCACACAAAGGTTAGGGGAAAGAAAACATACTTACCTCCAACGACCTATTGGTTATCCAAGAAAGAGAAGACCATTTTCTGCCAAAGTTTATCTAAGTTTAGAGGTCCTGATGGTTATTCTGGTGATATTGCTAATAGTGTTTCAGTTAACTCTCCAAATATAGGTAGTTTAAAGTCGCATGATCATCATGTGCTAGTACAGAACTTGTTACCAGTTGCATTAAGAGGTTTGTTACATAGGGGGCCTAAGATTGCCATAAACAGATTATGCAATTATTTCAACAGGTTGTGTCAGCGTATCATTGACCCGGAGAAACTTATATCAATGGAGACATAGTTTGTGGAAAAAATGTGTCAACTGGAGCGCTTCTTCCCTCCATCCATTTTCGATATCATGTTCCACCTTACAATACATCTATCAAAAGAGGCACGTTTAGGAGGACCAGTACACTTCCGCTGGATGTATTCCTTCGAAAGGTTTAATGTACTCATTTGCTTCAATATATGTATTTCATGCAATGATTTTTGACTAATATTCATATTTCTTGACTGAGTTATAGGTACATAAAAACACTAAAGGCTTTTGTTAAGAATCATGCAATGCCAGAAGCATGTATGGCTGAGGGGTATTTAGCTGGAGAATGTGTTGCATTTTGCTTAGAGTTCCTTCAAGATTCAATATCAGTTCAAGAAGCAGTTAATTGTAATGAAGATATTGAGGATGATAGAATGGTGGTTGAAGGTCGACCTCTGTAGAAGGGTATAGAGGTTACACTTTCATATAAAGATAGAGACATTGCACATCGCTATGTGCTAATGAACATGACATCTATGGATCCCTATGTTAAGTAAGAGGTTACCTTTTCTGTTTCATCTACTTATAATTATAATTTCATTTTCAAAACTTTTATTTAATGTAAAATCAGGATGCATTTGGAAGAATTACAAGCTAATGATGCTCGATGTGCTAGAAATGAAACTTTGTTGTGGAAAAACCATACTGAGTAGTTTGCACAATGGGTTAAAAAAGGTTTCAAACTCTAATTGGTTTTATTGATTATTATTTTAGTACATCTTGTTAGATTTAAGTATTTTGATGATTGGTTTGCTAGGTACATCTTGTTAGCTTGATGTCTGGTTTTCTTGGTTCTGATTGTTAGCTTCATGATCATGTTTTGATTGTCGTTTTAAAACCTACAACTTGTTTGCTTGATGATTGGTTTTCGTGATTATCATTTTGGTACTTTAGCTTGATGATCATGTTCTAATTTCCTGCGGCAGATTCATTCAGATTCAACAACATATAGTCATTCTAAGGAGATAAGGTGGTTGGAATTTAGACCATGAAATGTTGCTTTAACACATAGAGGATTTATCATTAATGGGCAGCGGTTTCATACAAATGCGGTTAAGCGGAAGACACAAAACAGTGGAGTAACTTATGAAGCATTTAGCATGTGTAGATCAAGTGCTCGAGATATGAGACAAGTGGCTGATATGCTTACATATTATAGAGTGATAAAGGAGATTTTACTTATGGACTATCACATGTTCAAAATATCACTGTTTAGATGCAATTGGGCTAACACAAGGAATGGTGTGAAGGGAGAAGATGGCTTCACTATTTTTAACCTTCATATGAACCAAGCAGCTTATTTGAAAGATCCATCCATTCTACCTTCTCAAGCAAAACAAGTTTTCTACTCTAGGGAAGATAATAATTCAAACGAGTATGTTGTTATGAGAGCACCACCTAGATGCTATCATGAGTTGGAAACAGAGAAGGATTTAAGCAGTGCACATTTGCCGCCTATCCAAGAAGTAGATGATTTGGATGGTGAAGCTTCTGATGATGATAGTTTTTATGTTAGGGATGATTGTGAATGGCTATTAGTGGTAGATTGATTGTAACATGTTTGTTAATGAACTAGGGATGATTGGAACATGTTTTGTAAACATGGAAATATTTTTGCATTTTTATATTATGATTAATTTTTCAGTATTATTATTAAAAATATTCAAAAAATATTTTACATTTAAAAAAAAGTTCGTAATTTATTTTCATAAATTTTTAGGTAATTAATATTATATTAATAACACGAAAAACTGTTATCTTCGTATAAGAAAATGCTATTAATAAAATCCAAATATAATTAATGAGTTTTAATAATATTTACAACAAGTTATTATAAATATTAACAATTGCATATAACTCACTGATATCGTTGTTTATTTAACTATAGCATATATTAGATCCGCTATCAAAAGTGTTTGACCTATTATAACGGGCGTTGTCAGAGCGTTTGAGGAAACGCTATTGTAATAGATTAATAGCGTTTAACGGCCGCTATTAATACTCACATTTCTTGTAGTATTTACTTTTTACGAGATCTTGGTTATTTGGTTTTTTCTTAGGAACGAAAACATTTCATTTAATTTCTTCCAAACTTTGTTGGGTTTATAATTATATAATTTTTTTGACATAATTATATAATATGTTCTGAAAAATTTATTATTACTTATATTATATATGGATTACCCATATAACCCATTTAGCCAGTTGGTTAAACATAAATGGGTACGAATATACAAAATTTTGTCCATTGAATAAATGGATAGGTTCAACCCGCCCATTAAAATTTTGAACCCACATGGGTTTGGATTAGATCAGGTCGGGTTACCCATTTTGACACCCCTAAATCCAAGTATCAACACCTTCCGTGAATATGTGCAGTTTTACTTATTACAAAAGTAGTTGCTAAAATTTAAAAATATAAATAATTTTACTAAATTACCAGCGTAAGTCTCGTTTTGTTAACTACCTCTCATTACAGTTAAAGAATACTTCAAATCTTAAATTAAACCCAAAAGAGTTGATCAGAAATAGAGTAAAACTCTAGAAACCCTCCTAATGATACAAACTATTTCATATCCACCAAACGATTAAATACTAAAAATAGATCAAATTTTACATTAACAAAAATCAGTGTGTTTCTTCGATTTTTGTCCTCTAATTTACTTAACAATAAAACAACCAAAAACCTAATAAAAGGTATTCATTTTGGACACAATTTCTCATTTCTTGTCAAGCAAACAACCAAAACCCTAAGAGGAACATCCCCACAAAGGTTGTCATTTTATGATTTGAGTTCTGTTTTTGTAGTACCACAAAGCACCTATAATCTCCACTTTTCTTGTAGATTCAAGAAAATATAACTCATAATTCAACATATTTTTCAAAACAAAAAAAACCTCTCATTCTCGATTCGAATTTAGTAAGCAACAAGCAAAAATGAGCCTGAATTGCCTCGCTTGCCATATCTTGCAAAGATCAGACTCCGACAGAGACATAAGAAGACTTAAAGATTCGTTCTTTACCGAAAAACACAGACTTTCACCGTATGACAAGATGGTAAAGAACAAATCATCAATGCCTGCAGCGAGACAAGTCAAAAGGGGTCATCGCAGGCTTTACAGCGCAGAGATCGTAGTCTGTAAGGATCAAGACGAGCCAAAGCTGAACAGGAGCAGTGGGATTAGAAGAGATTGGAGCTTTGAGGATCTACAGAAACAAAAAGATAAAAGAATTCTGAAAGGTCAAGAGACAATAAAGGAATAAGATTAGAGCATTTCCGAGGTTTCTTTTAATGTTGTTCAAAGTTTCATGTATATAGGTCATGTTCGTGTACGTATCTACATGCAACAAAAGATGCAGCATTGGATGCTGCATTCGCATGCTATTCGTTTTTGCATTTAGATTTTGCATCTAAATGTAACATTTGAACGCAAGTTTATTCATTTATGCATGTGTAGTTGTATCCAAATACATCCAACTATTATTTTTATAAAAAAAATATTTTCTTAAAAAATAATTTCGTTTAATTCATAAATAATTTGGTAAATTTGCCAAAAAAAACCATGAACTTTCGAATTAAAGCCATAAAAAACATGAACTCACATGTAGGCCATTTTATACATCAACTTATGGTCAAACAAGAAAAAATCACCTATTATCGTTGACCAAGCCATTTTGAAC
>OVAN01006929.1:0-20442 GCA_900406275.1 Anastatica hierochuntica | reverse complement strand
TTTATAAAATCTTATATATATATATATATATATATATATATATATATATATATCTTTACAACAATACCGGGGTAATAAGGGGCATATTGATGGTAGTATTTTGGACCTTGAAAAATCCCTTGGGTTTGTAAGCAGTACGACAGGCCTCAAGCCAAAAGCAGGGGAATACCGACAAGAGTAGGATGCCGGGAATATGCCTATGGGCAGGAAGTCGGGCGACTATTCAACCCGAGAAAAGGAAATCCTAAGGAAAAGAAAATATGCATAAATATATAAGGATATACACGGTTTTCCTAATTCTAAGGGGATAATCACCAATAAACTACTATAAATATTTGACGTAAGGGTACCTACAATGTATTCACAAAAAAGCTTAGAGATTAGACATTAGGTTAAGAGAAATTTGATCTTTGTAAGGATTCTTACACCCAAATCGCATTGTACCTTGCTTCTTTTTATCAATACAAACTTCTTTCTCTATTTCTCTTTCTTTTTACTGTTATCTCTTGCTTTTGTAGTTCTTCCAAAGAACACCCCAAAAAATATGCATAACAATGACGAATAGCCCGAACCCGTCTCTCCTGGGAAATTTCTACATCAGCTTCAAGACAGGAAGAAAGCTGATTGCGGGCCATAATACAAGGATGATAGGTGGTGACATAGATATTTTTATGTCAGGATTAACAAGGCGTCAGTTCTCGATCCCAGGCAGGAATACATGAGGGCGTGGAGTCGTGTCATTGGTATTTGTCTTGCTTAACTGCCTCGGGGATTACATCGCTTTTTTGTAGTGCTCGCTGTTACTCATCTTTCTCTGTTTTGCGTCTTGCATATCGTCCACCTCCCATCTGTCCATTCCCATATGGTTATCATGCCTTGCTTGAAAATATTAGATCGCGTCGCAATACCTCGTGGGAAGAGATTGTGAAATCATTTATTCCCAAGAACCTTCTGGCCATCAGGAGACGTAAGTCTTTGCGGGGTGTTTGTAAGTCGATCTTTGTAAGACTAAGTTTTACTTGTTTACCCTTGCAGCTTCTTGGAGGCCCGTATTTTTCCCTAGTCAAGTTCATAGATACGACACCGCAACTGAGATGGTCAATGTCGATACAAGTTTTCCCAACATTTTAATAGGACAAAGAAGATCTGCAGCTAACAAGGTGCCCATTGCTAAGAGGATTTGTTGCAAGGATCTGGATCTGACTCCCCTCACGAGGTTTGATCTTCCGACCCATTCCAATACATCCCTCGACGCTGTCGAGCACAACACTGTCGATGCTGTCACGACTACCGCCTCGGGTGGACTTGGGCAAAATCCTGAAAATGAGAAATCTACCTCTGGTGATAACCTTGCCTAGCTCTCGCAGATCTGTCTCGCCAAGATGTTTAAGAACAAGTTGAGGAGGAGGCAGAGAAGGATGACGAGGTGGGAGACCACGTCGTGGCTTATGAGAACGATCCGGTCAACATGTTTGGGTTTAAGTTCAAGTATAATGGTAAGGGCCCACTGGTCAGCGACGCGCTGGCATGTAAGGAGCTGTATCGGGTTGTCGCCTCATCGGGGATTGACCTGTCCCTCAAGGACCTCATATTTGTCGACAATTTCTGCCTTGTTTCTTAGAAGATACAAGAGGAATGATTGACATTTTGCTTTATACTTAGTTTCTCTGTCGGCTATCTAATTTTTGTTGTCTGCAACTCGCTTTCCTTTCTAGTAGCCTCGTGAACAAATACGACCAGAAGGTGAGGACGCTTCAGAAGGCCAACAAAGAAGTTGCGAGGAAAGCCATCGAGGAATTAAAGAAGTCTGAGAAAAGACAGTGAAGGTGATCTCGGAGCTGAAGCTAGACCTTGTCTCTATGGAAAAGACTATTATCGACCTGACCACCGAGGCGAGGAAGGCGTGTGAGGCGGAAGAGAAGGCGCATGCTGAGGTCAATACGTTGACTCGCATAGATCAAGAGTTGGCAGCTGAGAATGCTAAATTGATAGAGGTCTTGGATCCGGAGGTTTTGATGTTGAGAGCTTCGAGGTCTGAGTGTGTTTTGAATGAGAGGCTTCGTTGGCAACGAAGCCAGATAGGGAACGAGGTGCGCCTCGCTGGGTTTAAAAAGTTTTTTGATGACAAGGGGTTCATCAAGGACAAGTATCTGGAGGCCAGTCAACTCGATGGGATATTGGATATGATTGGAGAGATTAACAAGAAGTTCAGGATATCTCTTCTCGAAGATTTCGTTGCTGACCTCAAGAAGAGGGAGGACGATGCGAACGCCTAGCTTCACCAACACGGTGTTACCTCGCTGGCGTTACCTCACGATATCTCTTCTCGAAGATTTTGTTGGTGACCTCAGCGACCTCTCTCGTGGCGACAATCCTGTCATTCTATCAGCTAGGCTGAATGAGTATGGTTGTAATTCAGATCTGCCTCTGGCTACCAATACCTCGCTCCTTCCGGTCACAACTGAGGCAGAACCTCGAGACGATGATGTACAGGTGTAGGTGATGTGTTAGTATTTTAGTAGTTTTTATCATGGTTTTACACGAGATTTATGGTTTTTAGTATGTATTCAGATCTTTTTCGCGCGGATTTGTGTTCTTTAGTGATTTTACAGCAATCAAGCTTGGATGTGCAAAAAGAAAGAATTTTGGATGGATTTCACGCATCAAAGGAAGTTTTCTTGAAGGCTGGAAAATATCTAATCAGATGGACAAGGATCGATCATTGTCTCAAGATCGATCAATCCCTGTCCCGTTTTACGAAGAACCAAACTGAACTTATTTTAAACCATATCAAATTACTAAAACCTAATCTCGTGTTTCCTGTTTCATAATGCTATTTTCTGTGCTTTTGAGAGCAAGAGAGATATTTGTAACATGATCTCAATACAATCATGTCTCTCTCTGATCTGATATGTGTTTGTTCAATTATCATAAGTGAGTAGTTTATTCGTTGGGTTTAATGTTCTTGCATAGAAATTCATGAATTGTTGACATAGAATTGTATGATTAGGGATTTAATCAATTGGATCCTAATATAGGATTGTTTGTAATGCATGAAATTAAACGGATCATTTAGTTTCTGATCTTAGGTTATTTAACGCCTGGAAAGTGTTTGTTTAAATGCCTGAAAGAATCCTAAATGAGCAATTCATCTTAAGCTAATGGAAGTTGATGTTTAAGTGAATTGTGAACCTATCAAACTTGTTTAGAATGCATGATTAGAATCCGAGATTCAACAGAAGTTAGTCTCGAGGTTTCTAATACATAGGGAACTGATACTACGGAAGTAGATCAATTCTACAATTGTGTTAGAGTTCAAGACAGTTTAGAACATGTTTCCTAGTCAATAATTTGAGTCTTCAATGAAATGTTTCCCTGAGAATACACAATGCCCAACTCTTTTTTGGTTGATTTACAACCGCGTTGCTGCTTGCTTGCTTTCTTTGCTTTCTTAATTTCGATTTATTGCATCTCTTACTAAAAATCCTTTTGCCTTAGCCCGTTAGTTGATCTGAAATTCTACATGCTACCTTTGGTCTCTGTGGATTCAAACCCGAACCACTACAACGGACTTCTATGCGCTTGCAGTGTTATCTCAGTCAAAAACTTGAGCTTTGAAGGCTGGAAAATATCCAATCAGATGGTAAGGATCAATCGATCCTTGTCTCAAGATCGATCGATCCCAATCCCGTTTCTCGAACTGATTTTACGAAGAACGAAACCTAACTTATTTTGAATCGGATCTCATTACAAAAACCTAAGCTCGTGTTTCCTGTTTCATAATGCTATTTTTGAGTTTTTGAGAGCAAGAGAGAGATTTGTAATCTAAGGAGAAGAATCATCTTTTGTACTTCGAATCCGAGAAAAATTTTGGACCTTACTCTTTGTTTATTAATTAATACAATGATATCTCTCTCTGATTTGATTTGTGTTGATACTCTAATAATGAGTGAGTAGTTTATTCGTTCGGTTTAGGGTTCTCGGATAGGGATTCATCAATTGTTGACATAGAATTGTATGATTAGGGATTTAATGAATTGGATCTTCATCAACGATAGTTCGTAATGCATGAAATTAAACAGATCATTTAGTTTCTGATCTTAGGTTGTTTAACGCCTGCAAAGTGTTTGTTTAAATGCCAGAAAGAATCCTAAATGCGCAATTAATCTTAACCCTATGGAAGTTGATGTTTAAGTTAGTTGTGAACCTATCAAACTTGTTTAGAATGCATGATCAGAATTTGAGAGTCAACAGAAGTTAGTCTCGAGGTTTCTAATACATAGGAAATTGATACTATGGAAGTAGATCAATTCTATAATTATGTTTTATTTCAAGACAGTTTAAAACATTTTCCCTAGTCAATAATTCGAGTCTTCAATAAAATGTTTCCCCTGAGAATACCCAATGCTCAACTCTTCTTTGATTGATTTACAACCCCGTTGTTGCTTGCTTGCTTTCTTTGCTTTCTTAATTACGATTTATTGCATCTCTTACAAAACATTCTTTTTGCCTGAGCCCGTTGTTTGATATGAAATTCTACGTGCTACCTTTGCTCTCTGTGGATTCGATCCCGAACCACTACAATGTACTTCTAAGTGCTTGCAGTGTTATCTCGGGCAAAAACCTGAGCTTTGATGGCTAGAAAATATCCAATCAGATGGACAAGGATCGATCGATCCTTGTGTCAAGATCGATCGATCCCTGTCTCGTTTCTCGGACCGCTTTTATCAATAGCCTAACTCTTCTTTGATTGATTTACAACCCCATTGTTGCTTGCTTGCATCCATTGCTTTCTTAATTTTGATTTATTGCATCTCTTACAAAACATCATGTTCGCCTTAGTCCATTGTTTGATCTGAAATTCTACGTGCTACCTTTGGTCTCTCTGCATTCGATCCCGAACCACTACACCGTACTTCTATGTGCTTGCAGTGTTATCTCAGTTGAAAACCTGAGCTATCGAGTTTTCTTGTGCCATTGTCGGGGACCAATAGGTCATCTTAGAATCTAGGATTATTGCGTGCGTAAGACATTTTTCTTTATTTTGTTTAATCTCTTCTTTTCCTTCTCAGTTTTTGTGCTTTCAAGTGCATGAACAGGCCTCATACTAAAAGCCAAGGGATTGTGAATCTTCTTGATTTTTAGCCTGAATCTGCGCGTCTAGAAAGACAGAAGAGGAAGGAGAAGCTGCTTGGGGTTATTGAGGATTTTGAGTTCGTGGAAATCATGGGTGACCGCAATGAGAATCTTCAAGTTTATCATAATCCTCTCTATCCTAGAATCCTTCCAGGAGATGACCCACCTGCTGGAGGTGGTGGTAATGCTAATGCTGGTGCTCAGAAAATTGGCCAGCAGAATGTTGCATCTGAGGGCAACAACGCGCAGATCAACCTCAACAGAGGAGGACTCTAGCGCAATATGACACTCAAGAGGCTTTCTATGCCAATCTTGTTTGGATTCGTCCACCTCCGATAGAGAGAAGAGACTTTAAGATCAAGACTTATCTCATTAACTTAGTGCAGCATAATCAATTTAATGGGTTGCCATCACAGAACCCAATGCACCATCTGGATAAATTTATAGCCATCTGCAATACTATCCAGCACAACAAAGTACCTGTTGAAGCTCTAAAATGCAAGTTATTCATTTTCTCTCTGAATGACAAAGCTACGAGATGGTACAATAGTCTAGAGCCTGATTCTTTGAGGACATGGGACGAAATTAAGGCTACTTTTCTTGGGCATATCTTCACAAAATCGAGGTCTATGTCTCTCCAAAACAAGATTGCAGGATTTAACCAATTGAGTTCTGAGAGTTTTCATGCAACTTGGGAAAGATTCAAGGAGTACCTCAATGATTGTTCTCATCATGGGTTCTCATATTAGAATCTCCTTAACATTTTTTACTATGGGGTTGAGGAGAAATATCAGAAGTCTATGGACACCGCGAGCAATGCTGATTTCATGACCAAGACTTTGGAGGAAGCTTATATGCTGGTGAATAACATGGCGAATAGTCAGGATAATCCAAGATCAAATTATGATTGAGGTAGAGGAGTTGTATCATCAGATGCAAAGAGAATTGATGATCAGCAGTCAAAGTTCGATGAGCTAATGAGGAGAGATCAACAAGGAGTGAACTTTTTTGGAGAGCAGAATGATGCACTTGTGCTTCAAGAGCAGAATATGGGATATATGTATTAGGAATTCATGTATGAGAAGCTGAATGGTGGACAAGCAGATGCGAATTACATTGGAGGTCAAGGAAATTTTGGTAATAGAGGTTTGAACCAGCAGAACGAATTCTAGAGCAAGCCATACCAAGAGAATCAAAGTGTCATCAACTATGGATTTCAAAACAAGAATCAGAACAGTGGTTTCGAAAACAATGGCTATCAAAAGAAGTAGTTTGGTTTAAGAGGATTTAAGAACAACTATCAGTCGGGGTATCAAAATCAGAACCAAGGACAATCTTCTACATATTCTGAAGATAGTGATATGAAACAAATGCTCCACTAAGTGCTAGAAAATAAGACTAAGTCGTTTGCGGAAATCAATCAGAAAGTCGATAGCATGTATAGTGACCTCAATGGAAAGTTTGAGGCTATGAGTCTTCGAATGAAGATGCTGGAAACATAGGTTGCTCATAATTTTGTGAGCAATAGAGCTCCCCCAGGTGCCATTCCAGCCAAACCGAAGAAGAATCCGAAAGAATATTGCAATGCTATTAAGGTTCGAAGTAGAAAAGAGGAAAAATTTTCGTCCAGCTTAGAACGACAGGGATCAATCAATCCCTATCCTAGGATCGATCGATCCTTTTCCAATTCAACTTCAATAACATCTTGGCAGAAAGACAGAGATCGATTGATCCCTATCCCTGGATCGATCGATCCCTATCCTGACGTGGGTTCGTCGGATTCTCGCAATTAATCGAAAGCACAGGGTGTTGAGGATGAGTATGTACCACCCCCGCCTTACATATCCAAGCCTCCGTATCCTTCCAGACCCCGTCAAAAGATCAAGGAACGCAAGTATGAGAAGCTGAAGAATCTAGTAGGTGAATTAGATGTGTGATTGCCTTTCGTAGAAGCAGTCAAGATGGTACCTTCTCTTAAGAGGTACATGAAGAAGATTCTTTCAGATTGCATGAGCTTAGAACAAGTTTTATCGGCTCTTACTACAAAGTGTAGCGCAATTCTTCAGAACATCACACCAAAGAAACATGAAGATCTAGGTCCTTTTGTTTTGCCTTGCAGGATTGGATCTCTAACTTTCGAGAGATTTTCGTGTGATTTGGGCTCTGGAGTTAGTTTGATGTCATAGTTTGTCTCGCAGAGGCTCGATATGGTGAACTATAAGCCCACAAAGATGTCCTTGATACTTGCTGACAGATCAATTCGGGAGCCCATAGGTATTCTCGATAACATTCTTGTTGGTGTTGGGATAGGCTATGTATACACTGATTTCGTAGTATTGGAGCTTGACGAAGAACCCAAGGATCATATCATCTTGGGAAGATCATTCTTATCTACTGCTAGAGCGATGATTGATGTTTAGAATGGTCAGACTCATCTGCAGTAAGGAAAACTAGATGTGTGCTTCAACCTCGAAAAGTCAACAAAGAAACCTACCATAGATGGGCATACATTTTGGGTTGACACATTGACTGATGTGATTGAGGAGGCTATGGAGGAACCTTACACCGAGGATTATTTTCACATTTCCTTATCACAAGTTGACGAAGAGGATGGTTTATTGAGTAAAGACGCATCGGGGATTGCTGAAAAGAACAATGTTAAAGAAGTCCTGGATGGAGATGTTCCTTCTACAGTGAGAAAAATCAATACCAAAAAGAAAGAGAAGTAGAAAGACCACAATACTGAGGAGAGCTCTGAATTGACCTTGATTCCTCTAGGATGCGATGGAAGTGCGATCGAGTACAAAGTGAAGCCTAAAGGCAGATTCAGACCTTTCTCCAAGCCCAGGGCCATCCTTACACCAGAGTTTAAAAAGAACGAAGCAGCTGCTGTGAAGAAACCGATGAGTAGCATCCTTGAGCTGATGATTTTCGCTGGTGGAGCTTGCTTCAGGGCGAGTTCCAAGGCCCTTCCAGACTGATCCATCGCCACTACAGTTAGGCTCATGGCTTTAAACAAGCGTTGAGTAGGGGACAACCCACTAGGTAATTTTCTTTTTCATTTTAGTTAGTTTTGTAGTATTTTTGGCTTTTGTGTTTTTGTTTTTGGTGCTTTGGACGCTTTTCAAGTTTTTAGTTGTAGTATTGCAGAAAACAGGTCTCCAGACAGATCCTGTCCATGGATTGATCGATCCCTGTCTCGTTTACATGGCTACATCACACGTTTTCAGGTAAGTTTGCTCTTTCCCTTTTCTGTCAATCTTGATTTTATTTTTCCTTTTTATTTGCTACATACCCCTTCTTTGGAGTTGTTTCACACCGAGACGGTGTGAGATAAGTCTGGGGGAGGTTACTTATGTTTTTCTTTTTCTTTTGGTGTTGTTTGAGTCATTTTGATATTTTTATTAAGTCAGTTTATGGATTTTTTATGTTTTAAGATGATTTCAAACTATTATCTCTGCGCATTGCACTTATTTATATTCTCATTTATCATTTTATTTTGACTTTCATTGCAGGCAAACCGGAATAACTCATGACCAAACTCCCCATCAGAAATCTCTAGAACTCAGACTTTTGTCTGAAATGTTATTAACTATATTTTATTTGGCCTACTAATGAACTTAATTGCTTTGATCCAGGAACTTGAAATCAGGAATCAAACCCATCATTCAGGATTACATCCCCATTTTTCTACCATTCTTTTCGGTAATCCTGATTGGCCAGACTCATCTTTAGTCTAGCACCACACCCTTACCTTATCTCCTTGAATCTCCATGCATTTTGTTTTTNATCATTCAGGATTACATCCCCATTTTTCTACCATTCTTTTCGGTAATCCTGATTGGCCAGACTCATCTTTAGTCTAGCACCACACCCTTACCTTATCTCCTTGAATCTCCATGCATTTTGTTTTTATCTTATCTGCACACATGTGTAAAAACAATGGAGAGAATAGGGTAGACATGATCCTTCTAATTGCTTAGGAAGGATTGACTATTTTAGGTGGTTTAGACACGGTCCTGAGTGTCTGATTTCTTGGTGTTGGGTGTTTTGGTGGGTTAGATGGATATGTCGCATTTCTTCATGCTGTTTGGGTGTTTTAAAATTTAAAAACAACATTGAGATGCTAATTTGTACCAGATTTTCGTTCTCTCTATGAAAAAAACGAAAATTCAATTTTATTTCTTTAAATCTGGTTTAGAAATTAGCATTTGCATATTATATTGTTGATTGGATTCACCCTGAAGTTTGCACGTATTCAGTTACTGTTGAATGGTGGTTTGTACTTGGGTAGTTATGGACATGGATATTAATATAATCTTTCTCTCCTGCGATTTTGCATAATGTCTTGCATCTTGACGCATTTATTGATACTCGGAACACTCTAAGCCTTACCACTAAAAGCCTTGAATACCTAGCCTGATTTCCTGATTACAAGTTCTTTGGTGAAAAAGTTTCACGCCTATCTTGAATGAATGTAGAGAGTTATTAACATGGAAGTTGAAGTTGGAGGTTCAGATTTTAGAGTATGGATGAGTTTGGGAGGTTATGTAGTGATTCTTGGGGAGAATGTTCTAACTATTCTTGGTTTATATGGTTAGAGAAAGTAGTGCAGAGTAAGGTTTTCTTATAGCATAAGATCCATTTGGTTTTCAAACTTCTTTTCCCGTAGGCTTAATCTTCGTTTCCTTTACTTGAGGACAAGCAAAGATTCAAGTTTGGGAGATTTGATGTGTTAGTACTTTAGTAGTTTTTATTATGGTTTTTACACAAAATTTATGGTTTTTAGTATGTATTCGGATCTTTTTGGCGCGGATTTTAGTTCTTTAGTGATTTTACATGAATCGAGTTTGGATGTGCAAAAAGAATGCATTTTGGATAAATTTCAGTCATCGATGGAAGTCTTCTTGAAAGCTGGAAAATATCCAATCAGATGGACAAGGATCGATCCTTATCTCAAGATCGATCGATCCCTGTCTCGTTTCTCAGACCGATTTTACGAAGAATCAAACCGAACTTATTTTGAACCGAATCTCATTACTAAAACCTAAGATCGTGTTTCTTGTTTCATAATGCTATTTTCTGAGTTTTTTGAGAGTAAGAGAGAGATTTGTAACCTAAGGAGAAGAATCATCTTCCGTACTTCGAATCCGAGAAGAATTATGAACCTTACTCTTTATTTATTGATTAATACAATAATATCTCTCTCTAATTTGATTTGTGTTGATTCTCTGATCATGGCTGAGTAGTTTATTCATTGGGTTTAGGGTACTCGCATAGGGATTCATGAATTGTTGACATAGAATTGTATGATTATTGATTTAATCAATCGGATCTTCATCTAGGATTGTTCGTAATGCATGAAATTAAACTGATCACTTAGTTTTTGATCTTAGGTTGTTTAACACCTGGAAAGTGTTTGTTTAAATGCCTGAAAGAATCCTAAATGAGCAATTCATCTTAAGCCAATGGAAGTTGATGTTTAAGTGAATTGTGAATCTATCAAACTTTTTTAGAGTGCATGATTAGAATTCGAGAGTCAACGAAAATTAGTCTCTAGGTTTCTAATACATAGGGAATTTATACTACGAAAGTAGTTCAATTCTACAATTGTGTTTTAGTTCAAGACGGTTTAAAATATGTTCCCTAGTCAATAATTCGAGTCGTCAATGAAATGTTTCCCTGAGAATAACCAATGCCCAACTCTTCTTTGATTGATTTACAACCCTGTTCTTGCTTGCTTTCTTTCTTTGCTTTCTTAATTTTGATTTATTGCATCTCTTACAAAACATCCTTTTCGCCTTAGCCCGTTGTTTGATCTGAAATTCTACGTGCTACCTTTGATCTCTTTAGATTCGATCACGAACCACTACAACGTACTTCTATGCGTTTGCAGTGTTATCTCGGGTGAAAACCTCTGCTATCAGTAGGCCTTACTCTAACTTCACTTTTTTGTTTTTTTGGTTATTGTTTCTTTCTAATGAACCATGTTTCTTTTTGTAATGAACTAGATGATTTTTCTGGGGTTAGGTTGTGGCCCCAGGGCTTATGTTTAATCTATTTCCTTTATTCTGGTGTGTTTAGCTATGTTTATTTTGGCTTTTTCCTTTAGTTTTTGCTTGATGCCTTGAGGTAGATTGCAACGTCTGGTTCTTTTTCCTTAGTGGTTTTCTTGATGCCTTGAGGTAGATTGCAACGTCTGGTTGCGGGATGGCAAGCATTAGCTTTTTGCGGGGTGGACATGACTTACGAGGTGGTTTCGAAATGGGTCATGTTTCTTTTCGTAAATGGGTTGTGAGTGATCAGTCCACTACATTCGTGTGGAATGCACTTTGGATTAGGTATACTTTGAGATGAGTGTTTAAACTGATACTACGTCAAACAGTTCGTGTGTTTTCGGAAACTTCTTTTTGGAAAAAGAAATATTTTGATATATAGTTGTACCTCGTGATAGGCTGCCTACGTATGCCGAAGGGATAAGCCATTCATAGTATGATTTTTAGAAAAGGTAGATAATTGTCGTGGTAGGTGTATTGTAGTTTTAATACTTAGTTGTAGAATCGCTTGAGGTGCATCAACAAGAGGTGTCCTTTTTCAAAGTGGTGTCCCGTTATTTTTTTGTTATAGTAGCGAGCTGCTTGGTGCTGGTATTTCTGGATTTGCTGGACTGCTTGGTCACGCTATTCTTCGACGAGGTCGAGCTGGTCCAATATTAACTTGTCGTTGACCTCGAGTTTTCGGTTGAGCATGACGCGTCAGATGCCATGCACATTTACTTCGGCGGTAGAAATTGCCTCCATGTCGTAAGCAAGAGACAAAAGGGTACGGCACGTTGCGCCTCTTTTTTTCGAGCCTCTTCTTCAGTCCGTCGAGGATTCTTTTGTTGGTTGCCTCTGCATGGCCTTTACCTTTTGGGTAGCGCAGGGTAAACTTGTTGACTGTGATCTTCCAACGAGCGCAGAATCCTTCGAATTATGCCGAGGTGAAATGGGAGCCGTTGTCTGCGACTATTTCGTAAGGTTGCCCATGGCGGCATATTATAAATTTCTAGAAAAAGGTTTCGACATCTTTTGCTTCAATTTTTGCATAGGCCTCGGCTTCAACCCATTTATTGAAGTAGTCAGCGACGATAAGCATGTATTGCTCTGTCGTGATGACGGGAGTGGCCCGACAATATCCATCACCCGACACATGAAGGGACACGGCCCAGTTGTTGTAGTAAGTAGTTCGGTGGGGACGTGGATTGTGTTGTCGTGTCGTTGGCACTTTTCACACTTTTAGGCGAACTCTTCATAGTCTTGCATGAAAGTGGGCCATTAGAAGTCGTGGTTTTTGACCTGAAGTGTTAGCGTCCATCCTCCAAAGTAATTATTGCTTGCTCCTTCATGCGCTACGCGCATGACGCGAATGGTTTCGTCTCCTCCTATGCAATGGTGCTCCATCGATACAATTCGTCTTCGACCATGGTATAACGGGCTGCACACTTGTATAGGTGGCAAGCCGCCCATTTCTCGTTTGTAGAGTTCTGTTAGTGATATATTTTATGATTTCAGTGCGCCAATCGTGGTTGCCAAGGTGGGCATCCGGGTAGGGGGTCGGTGCTGGTGGGAGTTCTAGTACGTCGCGGTCGTCGTTGTTTTCCATTATGTCGTCGTGGATTGCTCAAACTGCCGTCAATGAGGTCGATACTTGGTTGTTCAATGCATTCGACTGGGATGGTTCTTCTAACAGTTGGGTCTGATGTTGAGGCGTTCTCACTGCGGGGTATCTTGGTGAAGGTAAATGACTTCAGTTTCTTATCTAGATCCTTGATAACATGAAGATAAGCGTTTATGCACTCGTTTTTGGCGTCGAATTCCCCATCGTACTGACTTGCGACGAGTTGGGAGTCGTAGAATGCTTCCAGATGTTTTTCTCTGATTTCTTTAGCCAGGCGCATTCCAACGATGAGTGCTTTGTACTCTGCTTCTTTGTGGGATGCACGAAATGCTAGGCAGAAGGATTACTCGAGAATCTCGTGCATCGGGGTTTCAAGCTTGATGCCTGCACCGGAGCCATGTTGGCTTGCAGAGCTACCGAAGTATAATGTCCACGTGCGGTATTTTCGATCAGAGTTGGTTAGTTCCAGAGGCAGTTCGATCAGAAAGTCTACTAAAACTTGGGATTTTGCGCTCGTGCGAATCCGGTACTCGATGTCATATTCGCTAAGTTCGACCGCCCATTTGGCGATTCGATAGGACTGAGTTGGATTGTGTAGAATCGTTCGCAACGGTTGGTTTGTCAGGACAACTATTGAGTGTGATTGGAAGTAAGGGCGCAGTTTTCTTGTCGAGGTGACGACGGCTAGTGCTAGCTTCTCTAAGGTTTGGTAGCATGTTTTAGATGTTTACACTTCCTCGCACTTATCCTCCCATTCTAAACGCTTGTTGACTCATAGGAGTTGGTAAAACGGGACGCACTTGTCAGTTGATCTTGAGATGATGCGGTGTGCGGCGATGGGACATGTCAGATCTTGTACTTCCTAGGTGTTCCATACTGAAAATAGCTCGAAGATCACGGTAATTTTCTTAGGGTTGGCCTCGATTCCTCTATGTGTGACTATGTATCCAAGGAACTCTCCTGAGGTTACAGCGAAGGTGCCCTTGGTGGGAATCAGGTTCATGTTGTATTGATTGAGGGTGGCGAAACAGGTTCGCAGGTGACTGATATGGTCTTGTACAATGAGTGACTTGATAAGCATATCATCAATATAAACTTCAATGGTGCATCCCAATTGATCCGCAAACATTCGGTTGACTAGGTGTTGGTACGTGGTTGTAGCGTTCTTTAGTGTGAAGGGCATGACTTTGTAGCAGTAAGTTCCTCGATCAGTGATGAGGGACGTTTTCTCTCGGTCGTCGGGGTGCATCATTATCTGATTATAACCCGAGTAGGCGTCCATGAAAGAGAGGAGCTTGTTGCTAGCGATTGCTTCAACGATTCTGTCGATATGCAGAAGTGGGAAGTTATCCTTTGGGCATGCCTTTTTCAGGTGATGTATTAGCATTTTATAAGTTTCATTTCGTTTTTTAGTCGACATATATGGTTTTTAGTATGTATTTGGCTCTCTTTGGAGCAGTATTGTGTTCTTTAGTGTTTTTACAGGTAACGAGATTGAATGTGCGAAAATATCCTGGCAGAATGACAGGGATCGATTGATCCATGTCTAGGATCGATCGATCCCTGTCACCATTTGAGCCCAATTTTATGGAATCAAAACGACTTTTCGAGAAACTGATTACATATCTAAAACCTAAACTCGTTTATTTTCTTTCATTATATTGTTTTTCTGAGTTTGAGAGCAACTATTGAGACCTGTTACCCTTGAGAGAAGAATCAACTTTTGTACTTCGATTCGGAGAAGCTTTCTGAACCTTTCTCTTAGTTTTTGATCAATACAATCATGTCTCTCTCAGAATTGATTATTGTTTATTCGATTGTCATGAGCGAGTATTTGTATTGTTGGGTTTAGGGCTCTCACATAGGGATTACATGAATTGTTGACTTAGAATTGTTAGATTAGGGATTTATTCAATGTGATCTCCATCTAGGATTATTCTTAATGTTGAAATTAACTTGATAACTTAGTTTCTGAACTTAGGTAGTTTAACGCATTGAAAGTGTTTGATTAAATGCTTGAATGAATCCTAAATGAGCAATTTATCTTACACCAATAGAAATTGATGTTTAACTGAATTGTGAACTTACGAAACCTGTTTAGAATTCCAAGAGTCAACGGAAGTTTGTCTTAAAGTTTCTATTACATAGAGAATTGATACTGCGGAAGTAGATTAATTCTATATTCGTGTTTGCGTGCAAGACGGTTTAAAACTTGTTCCCTGATCAACAATTTAAATCAACAATGAAATGTTTCCCTAAGAATACCATGTGCCCAGATTTTCTTTGATTGATTTACAACCCATTGTCATTTGTTTGCTTGCTTTGCTTCTTGAATTTCGATTTATTGCATTTTTACCTATTCATCCTTTCCGCTTTAGCCTGCGTTTGATCTGTAAAGTTTTACATGCTACCTTTGGTCTCTATGGATTCAATCCATGATGTTTTCGTAATTTAACGCATATTTAGCATCATTTAGTAAGTGTTTTGGTTGCATTTAGGTTGTATATAATGCATTTAGGTGTTAGAATTCATAAAGTTTCTAAGTGAGTCTAGTTTAGGATTTTGTCTTTGCATTGCATTCTTTTGCATTTGAAGGTACAATCTTTGGATGAGCAACTTGAGAGCTTGGGATGATGTATTCTTGATGCTTAAACTGTGAAGAAACAAATATAATCAAGAGCCAATTGTAAGTGGAGAAGAGAGTATATGTAAATAATACGCCATTATGACGGCAATTGAAAGAACAAGCCGAAGAAGTTGTGAAGGAGACCCGGCATCGACTGGGTCGATGTTGGATCACCTTGGGTCGATGCTGCATCACCTTGGCAGCTTGTTGCCCAACACAACGCAGCATTGACCCAAGGGTTGATGCCAGGTTACCTTGGGTCGATGCTGTGTAGCGTTGACGTGGAAAAGATCCTTTTTAGGGCTTCCTCTCTAACTCCTTTAGTATATATATCCCCCCCCCTTAGCCTCCAAGAACAAAACCACTACTCTTTTATCAACTTTCCAACACTTTTGTTCATGTTCTAAATTTATTCTCTTGATCTTTAAGATCAAGAGTCTCTCTTTATATTTATGAATCTTGGATCTTTTATCTATCTATATATGTTTATGTTTCTCATCTCTACTCTCTTCTCTTCCATGANTGTTTGAGATTTGGCTAGATATGATTGTAATGATGGTGTTAGGGATAGTTTATCTTTAGTTTCTAATGGATTAGGAGACCTTAATGGTTGATTTGAATGAATCTTGATATGTATGCGTTTCACGCCCGAGAGGTGTTCGATGAAATGTATAGGAGAACCTAATTCATGATATACCTTTCTTAGCCAATGAGAGTTGATTGCTAGGGAGTTTAGTGACTAAATGGACCTATTCTTAATGATTCTTATTGATTTGTCAATCACAATAATCGAGAGTTGAATGATTGCATCATATAGGAAATGGTCTACTACCATGAGAGTGGAGTAAGCTATAGATGTGTTTGGTCATAGAATTGCTCTTAATAGCTTGATCTAACACCACTAATTACCATCTTACTAGTCTCTTCGATTACACTCACCCATGATCCATCGTCCTTACTTGTTTTTAATTANCTCTTCGATTACACTCACCCTTGATCCATCGTTTTTACTAGTCTTTAATTCTTGTCTTATTTATGTTAATGCTTTTACTTTGAATTGCTTAGTAGATCGTTAGGACCCCCAAACCTTCTCGATTCGCTTAGATTAGGAGGGATTGTGGATTCTCAAAGTTTAGACTATTTTAGCTTGGCGTGCTCCTTGTGGTTCGGTGCCAAAGTACTACAATAGCATATTCGTGTACTTGCACATTGTGTGATTGTTAGGAAACGGGCTTTTATAAATATTAAAGCTTCGTTGTAAATTTTTTTGTATAAACAATCGCGCTACAAGTTTTTGGCGCCGTTGGCAGGAAGCCAATATAGCTAGTTCTAGTTTACCTTTGAGATTTCAATTCTTTTTGAGACTAAGCTTTTATTTTTAAGTATCAAACTAATCTCTTTGCTTTCGTGTTTGTTATTTTGCTTTGCGAGGTAATGAATCCAATGAATCCAAGGGATTTGCATGTGCAAAGATTGAACTTGGGCTTGGAAGAACCGAGAATGGGTATGAGGAATGGAAATGATGATAGGTGTGTCATGGAAAGGTTTCACTTTCGAGAGGATAGTGCGCTTCAAGAGCTAATTGGGGATTTTGACAAGCCATTGACCAATCCTACAAGAATGGGTATAAGATGTCCTCAACACAACCTTCCTCACTTTGAAATCAAGCCGAGTTTTATTGGATTGATACAAAGCTTGCGAGATTTTGGGCTTAATGAGGAAGATCCAATTTAACACCTCTATAATTTTGAGAGATTTTTTGATACGGTTAGGATGCAAGGAGTTCCCGAGGATCTAGTAAAGCTCTCTCTTTTCTCATTCTCTTTAGAAGATAAAGCTTCTCAATGGGAGAGATGTATTAAAAGCTCAACAATAATTAACCACATGGGAGGAATGCAAGAAGCGGTTTCTTAAAAGATTCTACTCACACAAGAGGACTATCAAGTTTAGAAATGTCATTGCCTCTTTCAAACAAGGATTAGAGGAAACCTTTGGAGAAGCATGGGAGATATTTAGTGGATATGTGAGAAGTTGCCCACATCATGGCTTCACAAAAGGTAGCCTTCTACAAATTTTTCACCGAGGAGTCCATGGACAATTTAGGCTTTGTATGAACACAACAAGTAATGAGAATTTCGCTAGCTTATCAACAGAACAAGGAGAGAAGCTAGTCAAAATTTTGGCAAGAAGCTACCAAGAAGAAAATGGCTATGATAACTACTCAAGAGGGTATGATAAGCGCTATGAAGAGATGATTGCTAGGATTGAGAAACTTGCAAAAGTATGTGAAGAAGCGCTTATTTATCCCAAAGAGAAAGATTCGACTAAAGAAACTCCAAGAGGCCAACAAGAGGAGGTTAATTTTGTTCAAGAAGACTACAAAGGGCATTATTCCCAAGAAACTTCACCAAGAAGGATACATGAAGAGAAACCTTCTATCGAACAAAATCCTTCTAAGGAAGATGAGATTAAAACCATGTTAAAGATGCTTGTGGTTGCAAAGGATGATTTCAAAAGAGGAATATTTGAGAAGATAGACATGATCTACCATAAGTATCACGAAGACTTCGTAAAGCTAAAAGAAAGGTATGAATCTCTTGCCTCTTATGTGAAAGAGATATCATACAAGCTAGCGGAGCAAACTCTATGTTGGATTTTCAAGAAGGAAAACTTCCCGAAAAGTGAGAAGTGAATCCTAAGGAGTTTTTTCAAGCCATAACATTGAGAAGTGGAAAGCAGTTGCTACCAAGGACTCATGAGGAGAAACCTAAAGAGGATGAGGAGCAAGTTGAAGAGGTTCTTATGGAAGAAGATCTTCAAGAGGAAAACCAAGAAGAGGAAATTAATAAAGAATCTAAACGGAACCCAAATCAACAAGAGAAAGCTACTAAGGTAGTAGCTCCTCCACGTCCAAAAAGGGAGAAAAAGAAGGAACCAACCGACACCGATATTCCCATTGATGAATTGAACCTACCATTTCCAGGTCGTTTCAAGAATCAAATCCTTGAAGCCAAATATAAAAATATCAAGGATCAAATGGGAGATCTCATGGTTACAATACCATTTATGGAATGGTGTCAAGATCACCCAGTAGTCAACAAGGTTTTGAAGGATATAATCACCAAAAGAAAGAGGATCGACAATTTGATGATGATGATGGACCAAGAGGGTAGTGAATTTACTCAAAACACAACCCAAAGTGAAAAACCTCTTGAGCCAAAATCTATCCCCAAGAACGGTGATTTGGATAAATCCGACAAACCTTACACAATTAGTGAGATTGTTGAACAAGATGTCTCATGTGATGCCAAGACTAAGGAGAATGTGGTTTCGTGTGAGAAGACCAAGAATGAGAAACCTAAGGATGTGATGGAAAGCTCAAGTCCAATCATGCTCGTTGACTCTTCACCAAGGAAAACACTTCCTTTTGCAATCCTCAACGTGGTAAAAGACATCGATAAGAAGGGAGTGCCTCTTAACCCCACTCTTTTTCCTACTATGACTTTAACTCCAACAAAATGTGTTGATGGAGTGATTGATTATCGAGTTAAGTGCAATGGTTTTCCAAAACCTTTTGCAAAAGTGAAAGTCTTAGTTACCTAGGAGATGAAGGAGAAAGGTAAAGAAGGGATCGATGCATTGATGAATAAGATTCGTGTTATTGAGCTTCATGACCCACCATGGAGGTCAAAAGAACCTCCTTGGCCAACCTTGCCAAAAGCCTAATCTCATACCCAAAGTCAAGCTAAAGACCGTAAACAAGCGCACTTGAGAGGCAATCTCATGAATATCCTTTTGTAAATATTCTCTTTTAAGTTTAATGCTTTAAGTCTTTTATTTTCAATAATTGAGGGTTATGTCTTGAAACAACCTTGTTTCAAAGCCATTCTTTTTGCTTTAAGCTTAGTTACCAAAGGAGAACCATTCAAAGCAATAACCAAATGCTAAGAAAGAAAACGGAATTAACACTTCCAATGAGCCAAAAAGACTAAACACTTAGACAATTTCCTAATGGCTAAGGCATGTCTTCTAAAATCAAGAAAAAAAGTTTGCATTTCATCATTTTAAAACATCTTCAAGTGTGATTTTGCACAAAAAAAACAAAACAAAAAAACAAAAAAAAAACTTGTTTTAAAGAAATTTAATACCTTTGATTCAATTATAAACCTTTGGTCCTAAATTTTTACAAATTCAAGAAAATTTTTTCAAATTTTGGGTTATTCTGCAAAAGTTTTCAAGGAAATTAAGTATTTTGGAAACCGAGGGACCAATTTGCAAATAATTTTCTACACTTTCACTCTTAACCACTACTTTTCACATTCTCTTTTCTCTCTCTCTCCTCTCTTCATCACCATCGAAATTTTTTCTTCTTCCTAAGCAAATATAAAGTTTTTATTTTTAAGAGAGAATTAATATGAAAGTTTTAGAGTTTTTGATTCTTCTAAGTTGCATTCAAGCTCATTTTCTACATTTCAATATTTTCCAACATCAAGAACAAGGTATGAAAATTTCAAAACCCTCTCCATTCTCTTAAAATTTTGATTCCTATGGTTATGAGGATTTATTGATGCTTTGTTGAATTCTTTAGTAGAAAGAGCTTAGTTGTCAAGTTTTTAGGGGTTAGAATCAAATGGAAACAACTTGAAATGTATGAATCAAAAATATGTTCTTGAAGTGAATAGTGTTTGAAATTTTATTTTTGAGAGAACTTGAATTTGTTGGTTCATATGTGAAATGGATGCTAGATATGCTGAGAATCATGTATCACTTTCTTAATTTGCAGAAATTCTAGAGATGTCCTTCATCTCTTGAAGTTTTGATCTTTATAAAATGATGAAAGGAAAGTTAATTTTCGATTCTTACATGGCATGCATTGTGATGTTTTTTAAATGTTTGGTTTGTTGTGCATACTTGCAATCATGACTTTGAGTTTTAACCATGATTATGAATTTGGGCATACTGTATTATAGGTACAACATGTCTAAATTTAGAAATGTTCTTGAAATGGTATCAAATGGATT
>OVAN01006928.1:0-20445 GCA_900406275.1 Anastatica hierochuntica | reverse complement strand
AATCTATATTTTAAATTTACGGGTCATAGTTACGTGAATTTCAACTTTAAATTCTAAATTTTTTGTAATATTTTTGTATTTAATTTCCCGTGTATCACACGGGACATTATCTAGTTATTGATAAAACCTAGTCGTTTAGTAATCCAATTCAAGTAAATTCATTGACTCCTTGTAATCTGCTGCCTAACATGCAAACTAATAGATCAAAGACATGTAAACACGAAATCAATCATGACAACAAGAATTCATATAAAATCAAACGGAGAAAGATAGATAAAACCGGATGATGAATGAATGATGAACGTATTGAAATGAGATGGATCCTTTGGCTAACAAGGGGCATGAGCCCAAAGGGTGTCATCCCTTCCTCCTTTGGCACTTATTTGATCTAAAACCTAAACAATTCTCCTCGAAGTAAAAGCTAAAAAAACTATTTCTGGTACAATTTCACTATTAGATCAAATGAGTAAAATTATTTCTTAAGGCCTCCAAATGTTGAACTTCGTGTAAAGGGACATTGAGTTTATTTCTTGGACTTTAAGTGGCTTGGAATAAAGTCAATTGAGTTTGAAACCTAAATGGTCTTCCTTTTGTTTTGTCCTTTCTCTGCATCATTCATCTGCGAGGCAACTAGACCAGTCTTCAGTATAATTGGTTTAACTCTTTGCACATTGCTCCAAATGATGTGAAACAGCCTTGATATGAAAGCCAATTAAAATATCTAGCTCATGTCCAAGTTTCATTGAAATCCACTACGGTTAAGGCCTTCATCTTGGATGATATTTCTGATATTCAAAAACTATCCAGAAACTGAATTTTATTCATTTAGCTCCACAATGCTCCATAATACATTGATTGATCTAAAATGACTTGAAATACTACAAACAGAGGAACATTTTTTCTAAAGGTTGACAATTACATAAAAACACAAAAAAAAACAAAAAAAAATCCTAAGAAAAAGTGGTAAAATAATAATGTTACGGATACATATTGCTACTATAATTCTGATATAGTGTGAAGATGTACATAGAAATCAATGTAGTCAACCCTGCATAAATCAACATTAATTCGTTCACTCTCCTTATTATATTTAAATATTTGATTATTTTTAAATTTTCCAAACTATTGTGGAAAATATTCATATTTATCATTTTATTATTATTGTTAGATATTAAAATTTTAAAATTTATATGCATATTTAAATTTTTAATTTATAAAATAATATATAAAATTAGTTACAAAATGTCATTATATATTAATCCGCGGTAAATCTGGATCGATCTAGAAATTCGGTAACCTGAAAGTAATCCGGAAAACTGTTTAGGACGGATTTTAAAACATTGCTATTTTCTTCTTATTTTGGCACTTTGTAACAATATATAGACCCAAGCTTTAGAACACAATCACTTTCAAAAACTATTAAAGCCGAAGAAATAGTTTTTCTTATACCATCTTTAGTTTTAAAAATATTACTAACTTTCTTTCGTTCTGATTTTTGTTTTTTTTGCTAAATTTTTTTCGTTGTGAATATATATTTTTCATTGCGAAGTTAGCATTTTTTCCTCGTATTAGAGCACCCGCATTGAAAGTTCAATGCGGGGTTCACACACAAATCAAGAAAAAAAACACAAAACCCGAGGAACCAGAGCTCTCTCGAGCTCCTCCGAGTGAACCCGAATCATAAGGGGTTCGCCACGTGGCGACACCCCATTGGTCCGATTTTATTATATTTTTTAATTTTTTTTTAAAAAACGAAAAAAAAAAAAATCATTTTCTTTTTTTTGGTGAACTCCCATGGGTTCACCAATGCTGATGCTCTAATCTTTGTGTTCTAATTTTACCTTTTCCACTTCCAAACATTAAATAATTTTTAATAGTAAAACCTTCATCACGTACTTTTGAATTATTTTCAGTGGTTCACAAAGCTAAGGGAGATCAATGTACTATAATCATTGATCCAAAATTCTATGTGACCCTGTTGATTGTCGTCTAAAACTGCTATACAGGATATAATGGAGTTGGAAAATGTATTAAAGATACCAAAATTAGTGGAGATCCTAGTTGTGTATGTACTTATAATTGCTAGGGACAAAAGTTAACTAATGATGTTTTATAATTAAGAAAATTTAATTTATCAAAGGAGTCCTTCCGCTTTCCTTGTGATTTAATAATACTCCATCGTAAAACATCATTTATCACTAAATCTTTATATATATAAAGCATAAATCACTTGACAATTCTCTGAATAACATGTGTCATTTACAATTTTATTTTCTTCAAAAAACAAGATATATCAATTCGATAATTTTTCCATTTTTTTTCTATTAACTGCTCACTTTACCATGTTCCCATCAAACAAAACTAAATCAATTGAATTTAAATAAATAGAAATTTATACCCTTATTTCACTCCCATTCAGACCACTCCTTTAATCCAAACCACCATTTCTCTAAATCAAAACCACTAAATTTACTTTCGTTGATTAGCTTTCTTTTCTTTTTGGTTCGTCTTTATGAATCATACGGAGTAACTATCTTTCTATTTTTTTTCCAACTTTAACATTCTTTTCTATGTTTTCTTTTGTAAATCGTTGGACATACAAGAATGATTTTTAAAAACCGTGGAGATAAAAATTTACAAGGTACGCTTTTATTATTTATACAATAAAATATAAAACAAAAAAAATGTAAATTACCATCTTTGTCATATATATAACAATTATCTATATTACAGACACATAAACACTTATAAAATTGGTAAATTTTGAATATCATTATCAATCGTTAACATGTTCGCAAAACTTTAGTTTTTGTGAGTAACATATGTTTATATTTAAAAAAAGATTTGAAAATTAATTTCACAATTGACTTCAAAATGAAAACTAAAATTAATTTTTAAAAAGAGCCCCTGCAAAGCAGAGGCATAATACTAGTTAAGTATAATTCAACCAATAGAAGATTAGTTTGCAGAATAAAAATAGTCAAAAGTGCAAAAAGTTCATTTAATTTTATATTGAAAACTCAAAACATCTTTTAAATTGAAACAAAAAAAACTGACTTAAACATTTTTTTTTAATTTTGAACGGAGGGATCTTAATTTATTTTTGAGTGAAGATAATAATTTTATTCTAGGAAAAATTAGAAGATTTCAGTCACATTATTGTTTTGTGTAAAAAAATCACGACGTTAAATTTTATGCGTTTCTAACTCAAATTTAATTGGGAATTTTTATATATTACTTACGATCCTTTCTAGCTTTCAACGTGTGATATATTAGACACGGACGTTCGAATATCCATTCAGATTCAGCTCGGGTCTATTCGGGTTTTTGGGATTACAGATTTAGGTCTCATTCAGGTATTTATAAATTTTGGTTCATATTTTTCTGGTTCGGATACCCGTTTAAATTATGCAAAAATATGAAAAAAAAACTGAAATGCACCAAAAAAGTTTCAAAAATCTAAAAATAAAAATAATATACAACATATAGATTTGAACAATTTATTACACAATACCTAAAATTAACATGAAAATCGGTTTGATTCGGGTACTTGAATGAAGAAATAGTAGTTATTTTGAGTATTTTTTAGCTATTTTTTATATGTTTGAAATATGTTTGTCTGATATTTCAGATAACTCGGGGTAATTCATGATATTTTTGGATATTTAACCTAAAATAACTAATATATTTAAGTATATGATTATAGGTCAGATATTTTCAGGTACCATAAATATTACGTTTCGGATCAAGTTCAGTTCAGGTTTATCGGCTATTGAAGTTTATGATCCGTTTGGCTATTCATCGGATTCAGTACTATTTTTTCGGTGGGTTCGGTTCGAGTTTTCTGGTTCAATTTTTTGCCCACCCTAGATATTTTCTATTATACATCCTCTCCATGATGATTCATCTAGCCATAGATCTCGGTATTTTCTAGAAAGGATAAATGAGATCAATTTTAGGCCACATCGATTTGAATCGGGTTGGACAATGTGGATCACACGCTGATAACATGTTAAGTTACATGAATTTCCAATTTAAAATCAATTGGCAATGAGTGAATTGTTCTATATGTTTTATATTACTTAGAATGTTTTCTACCTTTAAGTGTAAGATAGTTACCCATGATACAATATCTCGAGATGATAGCCTTTTGGACCATAAATCTCGATATTTTTGGAGATGGATCGATGGACATTTTTTTGCATCCGATCGAATTAGGCTGTATGGATCTAAGCAATATTATCATATTAGTTTACATAGAATTCTAATTTAAAATCAATTGGCAATGATTAGATTTTTCCTATTACTGATATTTGATGTGGAATATATTCCCATCCATAATAAAAAAAAAAAAGAATATACAATTATTCCCATCCATATATCCCCACATGTATTTTTCCTTTTGTGTACCTACTTTTTGTCAGTATTGTTTGTATAGCTATTGTCGCTGAACTGTTTTATGGAGTTGGGGTTATGTTGACTGTTAAAAATACCAATACCACTAGTTACTGTACCTTGTGTGTGTAATTTTATAACAATTTGGGAGTTCCCCTAAACAGAGATCCATATTTTTTACTATATCTAGATATTCTAAATTTTATATCAGATTGGAGTAGATCTTATATCTAATCTCGAATTTCGGATAATAACTCAACTTTTGTAAGAAAAGAGCAAGTGGGCCAGTGGTTGCACCACCTCTGTATCCATCTCACCTAACCAGAGTTCGAACATTGCACCTACCTCTTGTGAGAAGAACTATTTGCCATTAGACTACGATGACAAAAAAA
The DNA here is from genome assembly GCA_900406275.1 of Anastatica hierochuntica. Classification (NCBI taxonomy): domain Eukaryota; kingdom Viridiplantae; phylum Streptophyta; class Magnoliopsida; order Brassicales; family Brassicaceae; genus Anastatica; species Anastatica hierochuntica. The sequence continues at coordinate 15,658 of OVAN01006928.1, read as the reverse complement.
AAAAAAAAAATTCAACTTTTGTAATGAGACGCTTCCAAAGAAAATAATAACAAAAAATTTAGGGAGATGCAGAACTAGGAATTTTATAATAAAAATATACGACGTCCACTTAAATAATCACGTGGTTTATACGCCCATCGTCGTATATCATCCTCTTTTTAAATCCACATCCAATCATCTTCTGTTTTTCCATCTGCTCAACAACACAATAACTCAACCTCTCCAATGGCGTTTTCTCGTAGCAGATCAATTTCTTTCTTTGTTTTCCTTTTACTCGGCGTGTTCATTAATCCGGCAATCTCTTCTCGTGTCTCCTCCTTCATCAAGCTCCCCGTGGACGTCGAAACAAGCTCTTCCGACAATTCCTACTGCGAAAGCTGGAGGTTGGCTGTCGAGACCAACAATGCTGGACCATTTAAGGTGGTTCCAAACGAATGTGTTAGCTCCATTGAGACCTATTATAATGAAGGCCAGTTCGACCATGACTACGATGTAGTCGCTAGTTACGCGCTGGCCTTCGCTAAAACGGTCAAGATTGGCGAAGATGGCAAGGACGCGTGGGTCTTTGACATCGATGAGACGCTTCTCTCGAATCTCCCGTACTACGCGGCACATGGTTACGGGTAAATATCTCTCTATTATACTAGCCGTAACCAGAAAGGTGGTGGCCCAATGGTTATTCCAGTGGATAGAGAATTTGTTATATGAGTTACAATGACATATATCTGAGTTACACAATACTTACTAAATTTTTGTAACAAGTACTCCCAAATTCTTACAGACCATGGAGATTAGTTTGAGTAATTTAAAATATATCAACGGTCATGATGGTCAAACCGGGAGATTTTGTGGAATCAGATCTGGATCTTGGTTTATTAGGATCTATGTGCTATATTTTAATTGCATTGTTTTTTTTATTCCATCACACCTATTGATTTGTTTCTTATGGATTTAGGTCTGAACCGTACAACTCAATTAGCTTCAATGAATGGGTGGTACAAGGAAAAGCCCCAGGTTTTGCTGCGAGCTTGAAACTATTCAAAGGTCTCAAGAAACTTGGTTTCACTATCATTCTTCTAACTGGTCGAGACGAGGAACAGAGGAGTATTACCGAGCAAAATCTCCGCGACGCCGGTTATTCTGGTTGGGAAAGACTCCTTTTGAGGTAAGCTATCTTCTTGTACATGTTTTGTTTTAAGATTTGTGGACTTATTTAGTTCGGTAAGTTTCAAGTCTTAACCATTCTCATTATACCATATCAATACATCTAAATTTAGTTTTCAAAATGTGAAAGCCATATAAATATTATAGACTTTAATACAAAAAAAATTAATGGTTAGCTAAAAAATGATGAAGTGATCTTAAAAATCTCTATAGCATACAACAACAACAAAAAATCTCTATAGCTAAAAAAAAGGAGACTAAACTTATGAACCAGTTCAGGAGGGTGGAAAAACTTAAGTGTATTTTGTTTAAATGTGATTAATATAGGGGTGATGAAGATCAAGGAAAGAAAGCTACTTTGTATAAATCAGAGCAGAGGGCAAAGATGGTTGAATTAGGCTACAAAATTCATGGAAATACTGGCGATCAATGGAGTGATCTGCAAGGATTTGCCGTGGCGGATCGTTCTTTCAAGGTCCCAAATCCGATATACTATATTGCTTGACCGACTAATTTGTATGTTGCATTGGGGTTTTTAGAATCTTTATGTATGAATAAGAACTTACGATACCAATTCGTAGCTTCAATCTTTAATGTACCACGTTCTAATTTAAGTACCTTTTATGTTTCAATGCTTACTTTTTCTACCAATAAAAAAGGAGACTGATTAAAAAAACCAAATCATTGTAATAGAAGTTGTCAACGGCCATGATCCAGATAATGTTATTGATTGGTGACATTCACTTCGTTGGTCTTATCGAATCGGAGTCTCAGTAATGTGGTCTCCGCATTTATTGACATGGCGACTTGAACCCGTTTTGCGAAATTTGGTCCAGTTCTCGATTTAAGATATACTCCTCTGTTTCAAATTGTTGGATGTTTTAGAAAATTTATTTGTTTCAAAAAGATAGATGTTTTAGATTTTCTATGTAGGTTTTGGTAATTAATTGTAGTGAATTGTTAATTTTAAAAAATTATGAATAAAACTATTGGTTAACAATTATAGTAAATCGTTTTTTACACCGAAAACAATGTATTTATTGTTAGACTTAAAGTTTTTCTTAATATGTGTGAAACGTCTAAAATGTTTATCATTTTGAAAGGGAGAAAGTATCATTTATAGTTATTTGGAGATGGTTTTTAATCATGTCATGAAATATATGAGCGAAAAAGAAAACAAAACCGCTAACAGAATTCCAGTTCGGAAAAGCTTTTTTCCTCGTCATCTTGGAAATAATGTAAATTTTATTATAATTTTATGATCGTCATATTTAGAAAATACATTTTTTACGAAGATTCTAACATAGTTTTAGGGTAAAAAACAATAAATACCCTAAAAAAGACATAAATAACTAGAATAACATTAAAAAAATAGAGTTATTTGAGTTTTTTAATCCCCAGAATACTCTTCCAGCAACTTGTTTTAAAAAAACAATATTACCAGAATGCCGTTAATGAAATTCGCTAGTATATGCAAAAAATATGGGAAACAAATCTGTAGTGACTTTAGTTTCTCCAAAATTTATAAATCTGTATACTGATTTGTTTTTGGGAACCTCATTTTTTTTTCCGAACTACAAATTTATCTACATACGTGAAATCACATATTTATTAATTTGTCATCGATTTTTTTCTACAAACTTCTCATCATTGACGCTACAAAATTTTAAGTGTCTCACATATTTTTTTTTGGAAAACCACTATAGATTACAAACTTTTTATTTTCTTCATATTTGTTTTTGCAATTGCTACAAATTTTTCAAAACACCACATATTTTTATGATAGATTTTTTTCAGTCGAAAAATTTGAAAAACGACAACTACATATTTTGTTCTCTTAAAAAGTCTGTAGTTTGGCTAAATAACTTTTTGAGATAAGTTAATTCTAAACTAATATCAAGTGGCTACAGATTTATTTTATATTGCTACAAAGTTTTCAAGAGCCACAAATTTATATGTTTTGACTACACAGTTTCTCTTGTCATGATACCGCATATTTTAATTAATTCTTTTCCTTTTATTATAATTTTTTATTTTTTATTTTTATTTTTTTGTTTTAGGTTTTTAAGTTTCGTTTTTATATAAAATTTGTTTTCATTTTTTCTAGTTCTGGAATTAGTGTGAAAAACTAAAACAAATGACATTTTTCAAAATTATAATGAATATTTAGGTTTAATGGTAAATTGCCAAAAGATTTAAGTTAGTTTAGTAAAAGGTTGTTATTCTAGAAATTTCAAAATTTTCAGAGTTATTCTAGGTAATTTTCTCTAATTTTTATGAGCTAGAATTCTATGTTGTGAATTTGTTTTTTCTTTTGTAAATTTATAAAAAATAACTTTTTGTTAAAATCATAAAAAATTTCTAAAAAACCATAAATCTAACAATTTTTCTCTAGAAAACTTAAACCTCCAATACTTTCCGCCAAATATCATAAACCCAAACTTTTTTGGGCAAAATAATCGATATATTCCTATTTTATGCATTTATAGTATGTTTAATTTGTGTTTTCATTGTGTTTTACTTATAAATGGTGCATTTAGTATTCAGTTACTCCCTTTCGGTGGGTTTAGGATTCTCCTTTTCCCTTAGAGTCTTTCAACTTTAGAGATTAAGAACCTTTGTTTAAAACTTTCCTTTGTTGTTACTCATAATCCAAAAGCTTTCGGTCACGATATCTGGTTTTAATTGGCAGTTACTCTGTTTTTACGACAGTTACTGTTTGCTTAGTGGATGAACGTGACTCTCAAGGAAATTGAATCCCAGATTTCTTCTTCCGCTTGTCTCTTCTTTTGCTCTACACTATACTTTTATTCATTCCTTCCGTTTCCAAAATTAGGTTTGATGGCCTCTAAAGTTGAGAAAGCTTTAGAAGAAATGTCTCTAGATGAAGATGATATCCCTTTTCAGATGTTGGATCTCCCGAATTCTCTTCATGTGAGCAAAACTTTTCTAAGCGTAATTGGGCGTACACTTAACCCCCTCTTTCCAACCGATGGAGGACTTGATCCTTGACATGCCCTGCAAATTCATAGTGTACAATCGAGTCTGAGGGTTTGCTCTTAGCAAGAATCGTTTCCAATTCATATTCACTTATAAGGAGGATATGGAGGAGGTACTCGAGAGGAAACTTGAACATTTAATGAATGGTCATTAGTGATGGACGTTAGTACGAATATCCCCCCGAGAACTACCTTCAATTATGCCAGTTAGGGTAAAAATCTGTAACCTCCTTGTTAGCTACTACACTAAATAAGCTATCTCGATTCTAGGAGAACTTATAGGTAAGTAAAGGAAGTTGCCTTTGACCCAATAAGAGGCTAAAGGAAAGACTATGCGTGCGTCAAAGTTTTGTTCGATGGATCTAAACCAGTTTGCCGATAACGAATTGTGAACTTTTGCAATGATGGTTCAGTTAAACTCTTCTTTGACTTTGAGATAGTTCAAAAGAGATGCTATCACGGTCATCGACTTACACATGCTCAAGAACAATGCCCTCTGCTTCTTCAAGATCGACCTAGTGCAACGATTTTGAAGACCAAAGATCAGCCTATCTCTAAGCCTGTCATCCTGGCTCTCTCTGCTCAAGACCCTCTCTTTTTGTACTAATGGAACAACATGTTTGAATGGATCCTCTTACTAGTCATAGACGCATAGCCTCGAAATTTCTCCACAAAGTGCGCTAGTATTTAATAGTTGACGATACCGCAAAACGCGAAGCTCGGATTTTACGCATCCAAAGCGTTGTTGTAGAGTTTGAAGAGGACCCTAAGGCTCAAAATACTCCATTCCATCTAGAATAGCCAACCATTGTTCACACTGATGTTGATAAGGGAAAGGGTATCGTGTTTAATTTTAAGAGAAAGAGGAGGTTGTGACTCTGAAATCATAAGGAGCTAAATTGATGAGCTCAGCAATTCAAGATGCACGTAACTGTCACAATCTTAATGTGGTTCTTATGGACTCTCGTAAGTGTTTATGGTACTTCAGGCGTCTCATTATGATAGTGGTTCAACAATTTTCAGAGTTGCGTCTCTTGGAGCAAGCTCTTATTGGACTGCTACAAAGCCTTTTAGGAGCTAAATGCCAAGCCATTGCTCGCAAAACAGAAAGCTCTTTGGATGTCTCAGAGAAGGCAGTAAACTCAGACCCCAAGACAAATTCAATGAAGCTCAAGATCATAAATAAGTATAAGAGGAAAGCCACGACCGAAATTACATCTCCAATCAAAGTTTCTAAGCGATAGTCAACAGAGGTTGTTCCGCATGAGGAACGACTGTAGCATATATGAAGATCGTGAGATGGAACTATCAGGGCCTAGGACAGGACCTGATGGTTCAACGTCTCATGGAGATACGAAAAATATATTTCCTTGAGATTTTATTTCTTATGGTGACCAAAAATAGAATAAATATCTTAGTAGATTTGCAAGTGTGGTTGGATTACGATAATGTTTTCACGGTATATATGATAGGTTTAAGTGCTGGACTAGCGTTATTTTGCAAGAACGGTGTTGGGCTAGATTTCAAGTTTGTAAATAAGAATGTTATTAATGTCTTTGTACAACTTGATGATTTTCGTTTCTTCATGTCTTGCATATATGGTGCTCCAGAATCCGGTTTAAGACATTTAGTTTGACAACGATTTCTGCAAATCAAGGTGAACCGAAATGAATAGTGGTGTATTCATGGTGACTTTAACAAGATTTTACGTAATAGAGAGAAGCTAGGAGGACCGCGGAGAAGGACTTTTCTTTTAAGCAGTTTACGGATTTGCTTGACGTGTGTGATATGAATGAGCTTCCTAGTACGGGGAATTGTTTGACTTGGGCTGGTATGAGACATAAACACTGGACTCGGTGTAAACTGGATCATGTCTTTGCTAATAAGCCTTGGATTAACAATTTCCCCAAGGCGAATCAGACTTTCTTAGGCCCTACAAGATCTGACTATCGCATGTTTTGTTGAGAATCCTCGAAGAAAGGATGATGTTTTAGAGGGCAATTCCGTTCTGTTCAATGTCGGATCAGGAAGAATGGGGTTAGAGAGGCAATTTGCAAATCTTGGATTCCAAGGTCTTTGAATACAGAAAAATATTTTTAAGTAGAATTCGAGATTGCAGGAAAATGTATGCTCCTGGAAGAAGCAGAATAACACGAATTCACAAGTCCTCATTCATCAACTTAAGGTAAGCATTGAAGTTGAAGTATCCTCTCGTTACCTATTCTTTAGCCATCTCTCCTCCCTCAAACGTGATTTAGCTTTGGCTTATCAAGAAGAAGAGTCTTTTTGGAGACAAAAAGTTAACAAAATGGTTGCAATTGGGGGATAAAAACTCAAAGTTTTGTTCACTCATATGTTAAGTCTTATAGAGCTCATGAGTGCATAGATTAACTCGCTGACAAGCTTGGTATTATGCATAAGTCAAAACCAGCTAAGGTTACGATTGCTACATCATACTTTCAAATGTTGTTCAAGTCCTCTGTCCCATCTGCTTTCTCTGATTTCTTTCAAAAAGGGGTAACAAAGGATATGCATGAGATATTGCTGGTTCCATTTACTGTTGTTGAAGTTCGACAAGTGGTTTTCTCAATTAATTCTAGTGGCTCTGGTTTTAATGGGATGAATGGATGGTTTTCCAAAGGTATTATGACATTATCGGAGCTAAGGTTTCTGAAGAGGTTATTGCTTTCTTCACTTGTGGTACATTTCCCTCTGATTGGAATCACTCTGATTTGTTTAACCAGAGAAATATTCTACGACTATGATGAGTGACATGCGCCCCATCAGCTTAAGCTCAGTTCTTTATAAGATCGTATCAAAGATTTTAGTGCTACGACTAAAGCCACTGATTTCGAGTATCTCCTCACTGTCTCAGTCAGTCTTTGTTGAAAAACGGCTAATCTATGATAATATTATCAATGCTCATGAGATTATTCATAGTTTACGCACACATGAGCACATTTCCTAGGCTATTTATGGCGGTGAAAACTGATATATCGAAAGTCTATGACATGATTAAATGGGCTTTTCTTGAATCTCTACTACTAGCATTGTGTTTCAATCATCGTTGGGTCTCACTAATGATAATCGGTGCCAAATATGTGGAGCTGAGGGAGAGGCGGTGAACCATGTTTTGTTTGCGTGTTCGAAAGCAAGACAAATATGGCTGCTAAGCTCCTTCCCTATAACAGAACAAAGTTTTCATCTCCACTTGATCTTTGAGAATTCTCATCACTTACTCAAAACAGCTCAAATCAGTACGTTCCTCTTAGTACACGCCACTTGTTCCCTTGAATTTTATGGGTCCTTTGGAAGAACTGCAACAAAATTTTATTTGAGGGTAAAAAATTCTCATCTATAGAAACAGTTCATAAAATCAAGGAAGATGTTGCGGAGTGATTCATAGCTTAGGAGGTCATTCCTGACTCTACACAATCTCGTGAAACCTCTTAACCTCTTTAAAAATTTGTCTAGTTTCCTCCTGAGGTAGATTGACTTAAGTGAAACATTGGTTGTTCTTAGTCAAAGAAGAAAAAGTTGTGTGGGAGCTCTTGGATCCTATAGAATCATTTGGACGTTGTGCTTTTTCATAGTCACAGATCTTTTAGTTCATTGACTCTCTTGCTGATGATAAAAAATTTTTGTGGCCTATCAATTGTGTGAAGAGTCATTGAATGACTCGCGCCCTCTTTGCTATTGATGCTAAGGAATTGGTTGACGGTCTTACTCAGCCTCTGGATAGGCCAACTTTTAAGAGCTTTGTCATGCAGTTGTCCCTTGCACTTCGGGATATTTCAAGATGGAAAGTCCTTCTGAGAGTGACAACTTAAATTATTGTGCTCGATTAATTGCTCAAAGTGTCACGGCGGAGGATCAATGGCGATCATATATTGCTTTCGGTCCTCCTTCATGGCTCTTACTGCATCTAGAAGAAGAAATCATTTAATGCTATCTTGCTTTTTGGTTTGCTTCCTCAACCTCATTGTTATTTTCTATTGTTCCATCATCTTCTTCTCTTTTTCACTCAGCCTATGTGTTGCTTATGGTATGCTCTGTTTCTCAGTGTTAATTACTCTATTTTGGTTTTGTCTCTTTGTACCAAACACAATGTTGTTTCTTAATTTTAATCAAAGTATTATTCAGATGAAAAAGTATCCAATTCCTTAGTTTTCAAAATTTGAGTCTAGTTTTAAGATTCTTACATTTACATTGCATGTTTTAAGCATTTTTCAGGGATACTGGAGATATTTCAATCAATAAGGAGCCTTGGATAACTTGGGGAAGATGCACAAATCAAGCCAAGAGGGAAAGAAGAGGGACACATGAAGAACTGAAAGAAAAGACCAAGTTAATCAACCTTCGGTTAATCACCTGGCCAATCAATTTTTTTTGAGTGACCGTGGGTCAATCATTTGCTCGATCAAAATGCAGAAAAGGGGATGTTTTTAGATCAACTACCTGATCGATCGAGGTCTATCAAAAACCATTTCACTCAATTTCTTATAAATTCCCATTGTTAGTCTCCTTAAAATCCTAAGCTACCTAAGCTTTGTTTTCTCTAGTTGCTTTTAGAACTAAAACAAGTTTTTAATCACTTTTTTAGATTTCTTTATGTCTTTAATACATTTCATGTCTCTGATTCTAGTTTTTCTTTGTTCTCCATCTTTACAAAGTTTAGATCTTTCTTGCACACCTAATAGTTCGTTTGCATCTAAACTCGTCCCATCCATCTCATCTTATCTATACTCTTCTAACATATATTATCAAAAAGTGACAATCTCTTGGTTTTACATGGATTTTAGTGAATAGTCTTTAGTTGGATCATGTGTTATGTTATGTTAGGTTGATTTAATTGTTGAATGATAATAGTTTAGGGTTTATCTTGTTAGATCGTTCATGTTTTATTGTGCTTAATGCTATATTAGGCTTGGTCATTCTAGAACTAGCACATTTTGTTGCCCATAAGGTGTTTGATGAAATGCTTGAACCAACCTTACGTGAGCTTTACATACCTAGCTAATGGTGATTGATGATTAGGGTGTTTATTGAGCTAAATAAACTTGTTATTAATGCTCATTGATCATTTGATTGTCAGTTGAATAATTTGTCTAATTATGTTATTAATAAAGTGCTTAGCGCCATGAAAATGGAATAGTCATATTTGTGATTCCATATTCTAGGATCGTGTTTAATCCAATATTTGCATCATTGCTAGGTTGTGTATTAATTCATTCTCATGATAGTTAATCCCATGGCCGAATGCATTTTTTATTTGTTTTACTTCTTTGTGACGTTTTGTTTTTTGCATTCATTATCTTTTAGTTAGTAGATTCCATCACCATCTCTATATTTTACTTAGCTTATGTAATTTTTTTGCAATCGTAATTGATTCTCTGGTTCCTTTCGGTTTGACCCTTAAATGCTGCAATGTATTGTTGTGCTCTTGGATGATCTAATGAGTTGTTAGTTGATTAAGGTCTTAGAAATGTAAAACTTGAATTGGTTAATCGCTAACGAAATGATCTCTATCAAGTTTTTGGCGCCATTGTCGGGGAGGTAGTTTGATTTAACACTAGAGTTTCATTTTTTTCCTTAGACTAAGATTTCTTTACTTTTCTTTTACTTTTTTTTGGTACTTTCTTTCAAGTGTTTGTTCTTTTCGTGAAGTACAATCACAAGGGAGAAAAAGATGTCATCTTACAAGAATCTAATGTTGAAGTTGATGTTAGAGAGACAAGAAAGAGAGGTAGCTTGGACCCCCACAAGCTATCAAAGAGCTTATGAGCCATCCACCTCAAAAGAGCATTAACCATATGGGTATTATACTCCAAAGGATCTACATGGATTTGGTGAGAGATACCATCCTAGGAGTGAAATGTATGATGTTCGAGAGCCCCATCCTCCCGAAGTGTCAAAGGAAGAAGATAGTTACAACTTTCTTAAGAAGTTGTTAAAAGGGAAAGAAGAGATCGGATGAGTGGAAGTTTCTTAATGAGTGGAATGAAAAATTTGATCTGAAGACCACTAATATGGCTGCTTATAGCAATGGTCTTTGTAAATCGATGGAAGAAATTGTAATACATATGATTTTTCAATCAACAATAATCTTAAACAAGAGGTTGAAGATCCAGAAGAAAAAGGCACTTCTCTCTACAAAACCGAGACAATTAAAGCTTTCTCCATTGATGTTGAAGAGAGTTTTGAAGAGGAATTAAAGACCAAGGATGCATCCTTTGTTGAAATCGGATACTCTACATAGAAGATTGAATTAGCACATAAACAAAAGATCAATAAAAAGCTTTGGGATTTAAAATAGAAAATATCAAGAGTGATTCATTCCACGAGTAAAAGAGTAAATAAGCTCATTTGGAAGGCACTTTTAAGATCCTTGTAAGGAAGCCTTAGTTGTTGAATGCAAAAAGAAGAGAGCGGAGGATTCCATAAATGGAAATAAACTCTTAAGCAAGAAAGTAGCCAAACTAATGTATAGTCAAGAAAGAAGATGTCATCAACAAATTTGATATGCTTTTTAAATATACTAGTGAAGATTTTTAGATAAAAAGATTGAGGAGATGTGCATCCTAAAGAAAGTAAAGTTTATTTGTTTGAACCCACCTTACTAATGTGGACTTGATTGGATATCCAAAAAAAAAGTGAGATAATTGAAGCATATCAAGACTTTATTAGTCTTTGCAACAACTTTTATATCATGTCTTAGAAGCTTGGTCAAAGGTTTGCACAAAAAGAAAATAATAAAGAATAATGGAACCTCCCGACAAAAGAATAAACACATATGATTCTCATCTTCATTACTAAAAAAGAAGTCATAGAATTGGAATCTACTGAGAAAAAGCACAAATAGGATCCTCCAAAGAGGGTTCAAGAATAAGAGTTTCCAATTGTGTAATCCTTTGACAAGTCTCATGTCATGTCTCCACCAAGGAATTACGATCAATAATCTAAGAAGGATTATTTTTGAGTAGATAAGGATGAAGATATTTAAGGGATGATTATACAATAAATATGATATGGGTGATTCATGGCTTCATAAAACGGAATGATTGAAAATAAAGTTTAAGCTAAGAGACTAAAACAAAGCGCACATGACATGCAATTCTATAAATATACTTTTATTCATATTAGCTTTTAAGTTTATTTTTAGATTATGCTTTTGTATTGGGTTAGCTTTCATATGTGTTTAGAAAAATTTGAGACTTATAGTTCCTTTAAGGATGCTTTCCTAATCCAATTTTCTATTGAATGATTTAATCTTGATTTATACACTTGATTAGGGACACCTAAGAATAATGTTAATGCATGAATTTGGCTTCATTCAGTCTTAACTTAGCATTTTATTGGTGAGATAGATTAAGCTTTGTGGTTAATTGCTAAAATTCCTAAGTAGCTTGATTTGTATTCATAAATGATCTAAAATAGAAAAAACCGCATGCAATATGTTTAACTCAATAATTTGAGTTTAATAGTGTGTCAAAAAATGGATTTAACATGAATGCTTAGGAAAGAAAATATTGTTTAAGCTTGAGTTTGAGAGTTGTTTAAATGATTCTACTACGTAGAGTTGAGTAGAACCGATTAAGTATTGACTTTTTTTGTTTTATATGACTTATGGTTTATGCTCTTTACTTAGAGTGTCATTTGGTTTTAATCGTCTTCTAATACTTACTAGCCTAAATTTTCTTTGTTTAGGTACAAACTCTTTTGAAAAATGATAGCAAGGAAAGCATATAGGAAGAAGCTTAAAGAGAATCAAGTAGCTCCAAAGGAAATCCTCTCAAAAAGTCAATACCCTCGAATCGTCATTCATAGCAACTTGGTGCAAGGTACAAGCTCATAACCCTTGTATATACATTTAGTTGCATTATGTTTTTAAAACTCTTTCTCTCTCTCACGATTTAAAATTCACCTGGACGGTGATGTTTAAGTCTGGAAGAGGGAGTAGTTGCTAATTACATATCTTCTTTGTTTTGTTTTTCTTCTCATACCTTGAGTCTTGCATTATATAGAAAAATCGCATAAATGTTTTGAAAATTTTTCCATGTTTCAAAGTTTGCATGTAGATTGCATTCATATGTAAAAAACTTAGGTGGTTAGATTCATATAGGGTTGTGTATGTATAACATAAGGAACAATGATAGGATTTTCTTGTAGATTCTTTTGATTTTCTTGATGATCAATGCCCTCATTACAAATAACATGATGCACAAACCACTTGGTCTCTTTGGAATATTCATCTTTGGAAGTAACCTCTTAAAGTCTTTTGTGAAAGTTGAAATAACTATCTCTTGAGTCCCATTGCTATATAAGAAAAACCTACATGAATGTTAAAATCTTGCTTATGGAATTTATTATATTGGACCATGGTAAAAAACTTAACACTTGAGTTATGTTTAAACCGATTTTACTAAACTTTTTAGCTGAAGTGGATACTCTCATCTTATGACTAGTGACCATGCCCTTAGTGACCCTCAAACATTTCTTTCACACCCCTTATAATTAGAATGTGAGGCATTTTAAGGAAATTGCACAAATGGTCAAAAACCCAGGTGAAAGAAATTGAACGACAAGAAAATAGTTTCTTGGAGTTAACATCATCTTAGGTTAACTAGAGAACTTAGAACGTGCACATCTTTTGCGCTTTTGGGTCCATTTTTTCTTTGAGACGTTTTAATGTTAACTAGGACTATACTCGCGCTACGAGCGGGTTTGTGTTTGCGATATTTGGCTTTTTAGTATTTTTGTGATTTCTTTGGGTAGTCGCATTAAAGTGGTGTGGCTGAGATTTGTTTTTTTTTTGCGGATGAGATCTATTTTATTTACTTTAATTGTGACCTGGTTTTATCTAAGATATGTTTATAGGATGTTGAAATTTTTTTTTATTCTTCTGAAAGAATGCAATGTTGTAAAGTTAATTAATTTAAATTTGAATGAAGTACCAAATGATAAGGTCATGAAAATATAAAAGAGTTTCAAGAGGCGTAGCAATTACAAAGTGAGTCACATGATGTAGATTTTGTGTAAGACATTTTTTCGGAGTGCGGGAATGCTCGCTCTTTCTCACTTCTTATTTTGGAGAAACATTCACATTTACCTTTACTAAGGTTGATGTTTTTGGTTGTTGTAGCTCGTGGCTTTTCTAACATGTGGATGGTACAAAATTTTCTTTTAGTCCACGATATAGATCGGAATCGATTAGAGGCCTTTCTCTCTAATAGTGTATTTACTATTAGTACATGGTGTTATGAAGTAACTGTGCACCTTTTTTTTATATGTAACTTGCAATGTGCGTCATACTGGTTAGTCTTTTTCCTCTAGTATATATTGAGGGAAGTAGTATTGCTTACTTCTTTTAGAATGTTGCACGTATGGGCAGGTCTTTCGTGTTCCTTTTCTTTTTTTATAACATTTTAGTATCTACTTATGTAGATAAATTATGTTTTTTAAATAAAAATCCTATTTAAAATTTTCATTTTGTTAAATTAAAGATTTAATTACATCATTCCATGCTACAATTGCTTGAAGTATACTAATATAGATTGTGCATTTACCATTTGAGTTATCATTGTTAATACTTTGATTTGTTTATTTTTTTGTTGCAATCACCATTTTAGAATCAATTTATTTGTATTTTCTTGCAAAAGATAATTGTCAAAATTTTTGGGTGAATTTGTGAAATAAAAAATTATTATTTAGATTTGTAAAAAGAAGTTAGAGAAAGATAGAAAGAGAAATTAGGAGAGAGAGAGAGAGAGAGAGAGTGAGTTTTTGGTAGTTAGTTAAATAATAGGGGGTTTTGGGTTAGTTTTTATAATTTCTCTATTTTTTTAGAATTTATAGTACACAACTTTGCATAATATTTCTTAATGACCATTTTTCTAAATCGTAGATATGCTTCATATATTATTTTTTTAGTATCAAATCTTGTTTGGTAGCTTAAATATACTGTAAATTTAATTATAAATCAGTAAATATAGGAAACAATTTTCCATTACGATTATAAATGTAAGATACAATATAAGGTGATTTGATATCAAATTATGAGAAATAAGAAAATGGTAAAAATTCCAATAAAGTGAAATTTTTCTATTGCTTGATGACATTAAATTATTTTTTAAAAATATTTAGGTGTTATATTATTTTTTATTTTTAAAAAATTTTGAAACAGTAAACTTATTTATTTTTATTCTCATTACATACAAAAATGTCATAGTTTTTTGTATGCTGAAATTGTGTTTTATGGCAAAAGTTACAAAACTTTATTAAAAAAGTTGATTTACCACATAAGGTACATTCTTTGTTTGATGAAAAAAGAAATATTATGAAAGTACACATTGAATATTTTTCCTGATAAATATTATGGAAGTACACATTAAATATTATGAAAATAAAAACTAAATCGGAAAAATTTAAAGCTGAGGTGGCATAGCGAAACTTGAAGATGTAACCTCACGACAAATAAAAAATCAGGACTTTGATCACCCTTTTCGAATCATAACTGAGAAAAGAATTTCTTTATTTTCGTGCGTAATTCGGTTTTATGTGATGTGTTCATAGTCACTTTATTGACATACTTTCAAATACCAATGACTCCAAAGGACAGACCGTAATGGTCACTGGCAGTAAAACATGTTAGTTTTGAATATCATACTAACGCAAGTGAATTATATGAGTTGATGAATAGAGAGAATGCCCAAGAATGTAATGAGTAGCAGCCAGAGCCAAAATCACAGCTTTTTTCAATTTTTAATCTGAAAATTGATTCCTACTATGTTTCTACATCGCTCTCAACTGGATGATGATCTTGAACCCTTCATAAAAACTATCGGATAAAGCTTTTAGTCATATTATGTGAGAAAACATTGGCCTTGTGATGTATTCGTATTTTATGGATTTTTACTATTGTTTTATTCGAGGAAAATGGTGTTTTAATATGTATTTGGTTCTTTTTGGAGTCTTTTTGTGTTCTTTAGTGCTTTTACAGGTTTTAGGTTGCTTTGGAGAGAAACATAACAAATTGGGCCAAAAACAGATATTTGGAATGCAGAATCCTGCTGAAGCATTAGAAGTTTGGCCCTATTTGACTGACTTTCCACCGTTGGATCGAGCTGAACTTTTGTCACAAGATAGCCACGTGAGTTAGCTTTAATTTGGAGGTGGTTTGAAGGAAATCCAACGGTCCGATCAAAAGTTATGGTCATTTTACTGAACACCTGTCATGCTGGCAACGAGGTGACGAATACGTAGAAATGAGTATCTTGGCAGAAGGACAAAAATCGATCGATCCAGGACAAAGATCGATCGATCCCTGTCCCGACGCGACCAAAACCNCGCGACCAAAACCACTTATTTTGAACCAGAACCAAAGATTGAAGACCCATATTACATATTAAAACACCCATACTCGTTTTTAGGTCAGTTGATGCTACTTTCGTTTTTAGAACAGACTTTTGAGAGCTTTGTATCCCTTGAGAGAGATT
>OVAN01006927.1:0-20449 GCA_900406275.1 Anastatica hierochuntica | reverse complement strand
AAGTTTTCCTCGCAAATTTCTCTCGCAAATTGCGTGTTTTCTTGTAGTGCTCGCCCTTCCTCCAAGAATAATATCCGCATTATAATCTTGAGGAGGAGAAACTATATCTACAAGCAACCCATTCAGATCAAGAATAATAAGTATTTTCCTTGAAACTGTTCCGCTCCCGGCTTTGATTCCAACTGATAGAACACAAGAATCTTCGTTCTCTATTGCAATTGGTGTAGCAGAAGATTCAGTTTTCTTTTCTATATTTGCATCCTCTAAGACAGTACCAACTTGTTTATTCTCCATCTCCAAGTCATTATGACTCTCTTTCGGGTCATTATGTTTTCGCTCTAGCAAGCTCAATGCAGTAGGAGGAGCTTCGTTATTCTCTTTTGTATCAACTTCATTATTTTCCATCTCCAAGTCATGAGCTTCTTTTGGATCATTAGTTTCATGATCTTTCTCTTCTTCATTCTTGTTTCCATTAGCTGCTGCAATATAATTGTTTCGTGACAACTTGGAACCCTTCTCTATACTAACCGTGAAGACAACAATTTAATTAGATTCACAGTCAAAGATTCATTATAGACTTACAACTATGGCCGATCTACTTACCAAAGGAGGATGTATTATTGTTCTTTCCAAGTAATATTTTTGCGGTGTCAGCCACAAATTCAGTCCCCTCCAAGCAAAGCTCGTCTTGCATTGCTCTAATCTCCTCAAACTTTTCCTCCAACGCTCTCTTCTTCAGTCCATCGACAACCATATTCCATCCCGCAAGCATTGTGGATTCATTTACACTAAAGGCTGCCATATTATGTGCCTTGAAAAAAGATATGATCTCTTTACCAGAGAAAAGTAGTGTGTTTTTCTTTGGTTTCTCGGCTTCCTGTCCACGCTTCTTAGCCAAAAACCCCTCATTTCCCCAAATCTTTCTCCACAAATTGAAAGCTTTCTGCTTAGTATCCTTTGAAAACACAATCTCATCTTCTCCACCCTTTCCCTTTTCAAATGACTTTTCCACAGTTTTTTCAAACTTTTGCATCAAGGTTCGAACTTTGCGAATTAACTGGCTGTTGCTCGCTTCAAAACTGATCAAGCCTTTTACTGAATCACAAAAGGCATCCTTATCCTTTGAAGGGTTTTCTTTAAAATCAATAATTCCTTGAAGCAAAGCTACTTCATCTTGATCACTGAATAATCTCTGAAACAGAGGTTGATTTTTAGTCTCATCTTCACAAGTCGTCTTACACTCTTCCTCTCTTCTTGAATTCTTCTTCTTATCCTCATCTGCTTTCTCCAAAGATCGTTTGGCTGTCGAGCTCTCTGGCTTTGGCATCGTCTTCTCCTTGTCGCCAGACTCATCTTCTTCACTTGAGGAGTCTATAGGAGGTTTCTGAATTTCTTTACCCTTCTTCGTCACCATTTACAGAGAGATAAAAAAAGAGTTTTCTTCGTCTTCTCTTTGTTAATTTGGTTTGTTTTTAGGGTTTTAAATTGATCAAAAATCAAGTGACATTTAGTTTTATCAAAGAGAATAAAAGAGGAGTGACTTTTCGTGTTCTACATATTGAGGCTACAACTTGCAAGTTACATAGGCATTGATGGCGCAGAATCACTTTTAATTAGAGGAAATTATCATACTGACCAAAATTTTCTCTTTTAGTTACACATAGGGTTGGGCACTCGGTCGGGTTGGATCGGTTTGGGTAATTTGGATTTCGGATAATTCGGGAAGCAACATATAGGAACCGAATTGGATCCGTTCGGGTCCAATTCGGATTCAGGTCGGTTTTTAATTTTTTTAGAGGAACCGAAATGGAACTGAAACCTGAAAAATATGAAATTATCCCCAAAAATCGAATTACCTGAGAAAAAGCCATATTACCTGAACCCAAAATCAATATTGCTCGGAAAAAATCAATAAAATAGTAGAAAATTAATATATTTTTAGGAAATTGTAAATAATAATTTTTTTGGTTTTCGAATACTCCATTTGGGTCCGGATCGATTCGGTTCTATAGAAATAAGAACCATTGGGGTTTTTAGGAGTAGTAGGTTTGAACTGGATTCGGTTTTTCTGTTCGGATAGGTTCGAGTTTTCGGATTTCGGATTTAATGTCCAGCCCTAGTTACATTAGGTAAATACGAGCACGATCTTAGCGACTATTTTTCTTAATTGAAATTTAAAATAGGGAACAAATAGATATTAAATTTTTATAAAACATAAAAATTATGCTATTTTCATTATATATGCATTTTTAATAACGGATATATAAAAAAAAATTAGCAATAAACTAAAATTTTATCAGTGAGCATTAAGAAATAAAAATTGTAAAATAACTTAATTTATAACATAGGTACATCATAAATGTTAGAATTTTTTATAGGGCACTATAAACTTTAAATCTTTATAACTAGGATTCGCGCAGGATAATATTTTATTAATTTAAAATTATTGCATAGCTTAAAATTGTAAAATTATTGTTAAAACTGAACATTTTCAATGTTTGTTAAGTTTCAATTCGAGGTGAACTAAATCTAAGATTTTTTATAGTAATTTTAGTCTCAATTAACCTATAGTAATATCACATTTTTTCTTTTATAATAAATTTCAATTAAAACTTTTTAAGATAAACTATTAGTTATTTCTATATTATAATTAAAATTGTTTTTCTTAGCTTTTTAGGATTTTTTATAATTTTATTGTTTCAAAATCAAGAGTTTCTTTATTAAATAACTGAAAAATCATACATTAATATTATATTTAAAAGTATATTATTTATTTTGAATTATATTTTATTTTATATTATTTTAAAAATAATCAATGTAAAAAAATTTTCGTTTACTTATTTTTAAAATAAATATAATTATTTTGGTGATTTTTTTTTTAACATTTCATGAGAATCTAAAATAAGATTTTTCCATTTGATAAACATGATTTATTTTTTATGTTATATATTTTTTCCAATGGCATTTGATGTAATTTCTAACAAACTAAAGGTTATTTATCTAAATGTATTTCCCAAATAATAATATAGAGATACTAAATTTTCATAAACTTTCAATCGCGTAACTATTCTTATAGTGCAGGAGACTGATACTAAATTTTTTAATTTTTTCAAACTTCTAACTTATTTTTATTTATGATCCCGTCGACGTTAACCAAATATATTTTTTAGCTTAGTATGATTTAATAATATATTTTCTATGTTATGAATTAAGTTTGACTTCTAAATTTCAAAAATATAATTTATAATTATTTATAGTATATGATTTAATTAAAAACTATAATAGAAAACAAACAACAGTTCAATTCTTTTTATTTAATTGAAAACTACAATAGAAAACAAACAACATGTCAAAGATTTTTATGCAATAAAATAAATCGAATGATAGCTATAAAATAGAAAAATATAAAAACTTAGTATATATATATATATATATATATATATTTCTTTGCATATATATGAATACATGTCTAGATAGTTCATTTTGAAAAATCGTTTAGTCTCTAAATCGTATTTTTCTATTAATTTTATTTTCACAAAATTAATATTAAGTAAAAAAAAGAGATCCTAAAAGACATGAAATATATGTAAGTTTATCTATAACTTTGGATAAATGTGATGTGTATTATTATTTTGTTTTGATTGGTTCATCAATTTTACTATTTTGATTATGTGTCAATTTCTCATAACACCAAATTGCTTATGTGTCAATACATGGAAAGCCTCAAGTGTTATTATAATATTAATGTACCAAATATTATTTTATTCACGGTGCAAGTTCGGATACCCATTTGGGGTCTCATTTTTTCTTTTCTTTTCCAATAGGATAACTCGATTACGGGTATTAGAGTCTAAAAATATCCAGAAGTAATCAAAAGTACTTTAAAACTATTTTAAGAATATGCAAAAATATTTTAAAAAGTATCAAAAATACTAAAACAATACTCGGAATATCCCAAGTGTAACTAATTTATTCGAATCACAATTGTAGTTTAGGTATCTATTCGTGTTTCGGTTTTAGCACCGGTTATTTCTAATCCCCCATGTCACTCGCCTGACCATGTTCCCTTGAAAACTAGATTGAGAATTCGATCATTACATGCAGTTTAGTGGAAAATCGACCAAATAATGCAAAATTGATGAATAATCAATCATTCAGTCAACCAATCAACCAAAGAGACCCGATGCAAGACTATACTTTACCGAATGATCGCCATTTATAAGATCTGAACACTAAGCCATGGGCTCGCACTCACCTTAGCCTAAGGGTTCGCTACGAACGTTGTAGATATGTTCTAACTGGTTTCCTTCCTTGACGGAATCGTCCGACCAAGTCTCTCTTAACATTTCTCTTGATTCGCCCTTCAAATGCCTTTGAAGAATTTTTAGGTGATTTTCTACTTGTGGGTAGTGAGGCGAAAAATGTCGCCTAAGGCACCCTATTTATAGGCGAGAATCAATCCTCAATTGCCCATGGATACGCGCCCTTTCAAATTGCCATTGGAAAACTATTCATTCTTATTTAACTGGTGTGAAATCTCTTAGAGGCGATAATTTCCCAACTGCTTGGCACGTTTGGCTATGATGAACTTTGGTTCCGTTTGGACTAGATAATTCTTTATTCGTTGTTGATCCCTCACATCGATCTTGATTCGACCACATAACTCATAGTCTATCCATGATCGAGTTGGTAAAACTAAGATATGGTCCATCAAAGGTCAAGTATGGGGTCCAACCTGTCTTACTACACACACTCCCTTATAATAGTCTTTATGTTTTTTCTGATCTACCACCAGTAGACATTACATATGTCCGAGGAGCCACTGAACCATTTGTGGTCTAGTTTTTCAAAACATTTAGCCGAGTTTTCCCTTAGCTTTTCAACCACTTATCGCGAACTGAGGATGTTACTTAATAGTCAAGATAAATCGGTTCTCAGCCGCCACTTGCACCATAACTTCTGACGGTAAAGTGAATGGAACATTATTAACACCCAAATCAATTTCATTTTTATTTTGGATATTTAGTCATACTTTAGCTAGAACTATATGTTGTATTTTAGTTTTGGATTTTCAAGTTTTTTTTAAAGGTAACTTCAGGTACTTTATGAATTTTTCGCGTAAGAAAATTTGAATTATTCCGAGAAACCCGAAACAATAAAAAGAAAAAAAATTTAAATCTCTAAAACCCCAACATCCAACTAAAATCTAATGGAACCCCAGAGATATCAGAACGGAAATTTAGTACACCCAAATGAGGCTTAAACCCCACGTTCTCAAAAACTCGAACCATACCCTAACATACACCCCAAGATAATTCCTTCGACCTCATATGGAAGTAGAAAGGTGAATCGATCGTTTCTTTTTCATATAAGGTGAATTTCATATTGTATCATTAATCGTATGTTAATGTCAATTTAAATTTAAATTTATTCAAACCTCGGCTCCCAAGGTACCAATGTTAAACAAGACATCTTTAAATGAGCCAAATTATATTCTACTCTAGGAACAAACTCAAAACAAAGTAAAACGAAAGATTGAGCAAGCTTTAAGATATCAGAGAGAATCAATGTAGATTTTTAAATCATAAAATTTTGTGAAAAATTAAAACTTCAATATCAAATAAATTTCTTTTGCTATGATTCAAAGATTAAAAAAAAACATATTTTGCAACTTGAACATTCTTAAATATGGAGTAGTTCTACATGTCAACTTTTGTCCCAAGCAATACTTTTTCTTAACGTCGACAAGAAAGAACTTCAACTTTATGAGTAATGTCTTCATTTGGATATTGCACTGCCATCAAAGGCTTTTGCGTCTGGACATTGCGGCGGTTGGTCTGATTACTGACACGAAAAAGATCAATGAGTGTATTTTGGATTTCAATTCTCAAAGCAGAGGCTTCATCAAGTCTAAACCACTCCTTGTTGAACTGCATAAAAAAATTTATTCAAATAGTAAGATGATAATGTGATTTGTTATTAGGAAGATAGTTTGAGATAACTTACCATTACAAGATCTTTAGTGTTCAGCCTTGGAGGTGCGTCTTCCATGAACCTTTTCATGAATAAGAGAACAAACGGACCACAATCGAAACCATTTGTTTGTTGTGGAACCTGGTTGCACAAAGAGAATACAATTTGACTTGTCATGTGGTTCTAATATATAAATAGCTAAAAAGAAAATGTGTAAAGACAGTTCTCCTTGAATCATTGGGACTAAGATGGTAAAAGACATACCTGTACGACTATGCTGCTAATCCTACATGAGGGGCTTCTCCATAGTTTTTCTGAGATTGGTAGATCCAAAGAATAATCATCTTTATTTGCATCTTGACTCAAATAATTTCATTCGCCTATTAGAAACCTGCAACAAGTTGACATATAATCTAGTGAAGATGGTATATATATGCATCTTTAAACACTTGTAATAATTTGTATTTAAACCATATATATGTACAAAAATCATGTTGTCCCACCATTTGACATTCTCAAGAATTGATTTTGTCGAATGGAGTCCTACGGAATCCAGATGAAGCATAGTCACTCTGGATACATCTTCTTCTTTGTCATGGATACAAACAATTACTAAGCTCCAGTGACGACTGAAACAATCATATATGAAACAATCAAAGATAATGTTTTCTCTAATGTTGTTCTTTTAGTTAACTTGTAAAAAAACCAAAAACTTACGAATCATGTACCGGTATAAAAATATAAGCCTTTCTAAAGAGATCAACACCCTTCCACCACCGCCTGAGATTGTCAAAAGAAGCAACCTTGTTGTCTCCCTATTTTTTGAAAGGAAAAGACGAAATCGACATTAGGAACAAGGAAACAAGTGACAATATTAAACATATAGAGATTTTAAAAATTCTAAATTCAAATGCTCACCTTGTACATGACAACATTAGTAAGCTTCTCATAGAAATAGATGTTAAAAAAATGAAAACCACTCGCTGAAGATACTTGCTGCTGTAAGAACCTAGCCAAAGTAAACAAAGATGATAGTCACCGAAATCATGTGATGTTCATAACCAAATTTACATGAAAATCTAAAACTAGCAACACATTGATATACAATTAATAAATGAAAACATATATATTGGAAGTCTACTACTCCGGAATCACCTCATGTAGAAATTCATAACCGATGATGTTAAGAATGCTCCAGGTTCAAGGCACTTAAGATCCTCAAGACAAACTTGAACAGAGCATGGATCATCCCTGGAAAAAGTGAAAGAGAAAACATTTATAGTACGAGAGTTGCGATAAGTTAAGCCTAGACCAATCTTGAGATAGATTTGTTATACCCTATTGGATAGTATATATCTTGTTGTAAGCTGCATGTTTCATCAAATATTAGTTTATATATAAACCAATGAGGCTAAACAGAAACCAGATCGAGTTTACCCTTGAGCTAATTCAACGACTTGATTTACCACTGTAGATAAATGAGGTTCTTCTTCGTCGACAATAATCACGGTTTCGTCTGATTTCTACAGTTTTATTTGGAGAAATCATCAGTAAATTAGAAGCAGGGCATAGCCAACGTGTAAAGAGAAAGGAATCATCAGTACCTTATGAGGCTTTGAACTTTGCGATGGAGATTCTTTAGAGGAATACTCCCTATGAGGAATCAAAGTTAAGAGATGTTATGAAAACAACATCAAACTAGTAGCGGAAAAAAGAGGCCTATGAGTTTGATGGCCATTGAAGTCGTTGTCACCAACATCAAGCCGAGCATATGTTGAAGATTTGGTGGAGTTTTCCTTGCTATAAGATTTATGATTCCCTTTTGATTTGTTCCAAAAACAAAAGTTCGTTTTAGCATGCTTGGCTCTCCTTGACTTTGATAACTTTTGCCCATTGTTCGGCCTTGTTACAGTCTTATTATCAGCCTTCTATTTTTCACCAAATGCTTCAGTTGACTGATATTTACAAATTTGCATCGTTAAGTTACAATGAAAAATTTTCCAAAACCAACCAAACAAAAATAGAATGTGAATGCAAACCATTTCGAGTGCCATGAAACTCTGTTCTGCTTCTCTGCTTCGGTGCTCAAGATTTTGAATCGGATTTTCTCACCCTTGTCGGGTAAGTAGGAACTAAATTTGACAAGGTGTTCTTTGTAACGCTCCAGCTGCTCGTCGAGAGCGTGATCGGTTAAGCTTTGATATTCCATTTGAGGTGATAGTGTCAGATTGTTTCCTGTTAAGATCAATAATCGAAATAAGCCTTTCTGGTAGATAGAGAGACCCTTTTGATTTACGTGATATTCAGATCAATAAAGTACCTTGCTTTCTAGACAAAGAAGACACATCCTTGTCTTTTTGAATTTACTTAATATCGTCCACCTCGACATTCTTCTTTAAATGTGAAGCATCACTCTTAGAATCCTTCTTAGCTAGTGTGTATAATGCATCTGTTTCTTCTACGTTTCCAGTGGGAGGAGCTTCCTCCAAAGCACCACCGTTTACCTCAGCAATATCAGTGACCTTAACACTCTGCTTTGAATGTGAAGCATCACTCTTAACCTCCTCCAAAGCAGCATTGTTTGTCTCAATTGTCGGAGCTGTAACACCATTGTAGATACGTCATTCACACTCACAACAAGCAAAGTTTGATGGTACAACATAACAAAAACTGATTAAAAGAAAAATCTGGAAAAAAAAATCAATAACTTCTAGCACAAGTAAAACACATTTACAATTTTTTTGTTGCTAAGATGACAGAATTTTCAGCAGCAAAAGGTAATGCATCTAGTGTATAACATTAGAATCGAAGGTTACCTGTTTTTACAACTTCTCTGCAACTTTTTGTTCTCTTCCTTTTTCTATTCCTTGGTGGCTTCGAAGCTACTTTAGTTTCGGAATCATTTGCAGTCTCCTTCTTGTTCTCTAGAAGCTCATAGTGATCCATTGAAGAAGAAGAAGAAGTGAATGAGAATCAGAAAGGTTAGAAGGTTTTAAAGATGAAGAAGAGGTTAAAGTAAACATCAAACAATTTTGGGAAGTCGAAGAGTGTGTTTTCTACAATGAGGAGATTAAGTTTTTTCTTTTTAAGGAATGACAGTTTCTGCTTGTTTTTTTTTAATGTAAGCATAATTTTATAATTTATTTATACAATGTTTTGTAACAAGATATGTGTGCTAAAACTCCACACATGACCCATCATTAAACCCTTTTTGTATCTAATTATAGAAAAGTGTTATGTAAATGATTCGAGTGTGATAATGACACGCCTATGTCTATAAAACGGTTCACATTTTCTTTAAGCCTCCAAATATGTGTGAGATTGTAAACTTATTCTTTTTCATTGTCTTTTCTACATACTCATCTTTATTTTTCGTGAATGCCAAATATTACGAAACTGCAAATGCATAAAATCAAAAAAATTATATAAATAAATTGAGTTCAATTAATAAGAAGAGTATAAATTTCGATAAATATCTTATTAGTTGAAACTAAACATATATAGAGTTGGAATACCATTTGCATTTCCAGAGAGTAAGGCAATATTTGAATAATGTAGATTGGTAGGTCACTTATAAATTTAACGTATTCAAAGAATTGTTCCAAGAGATGATAGTCAACACACAATGGCCAGTCTCATAAGCAAGCATCTTCACATGAAAAGCATCTCAAAGTTTAAAAGCTAAAACCTCATAAGGCAGGTAAAAGAGTCGCGCGTGAGACTGTTTGCTAATTTTTTAGAAAGATTGTTCATACTTTTAACTTTGTTCCACTGTGTTGCTCAGTTTTAGTTCCAATGGGAAGACAACTCGATAAGGTGGTGGTTTCTTCATCTTCATCCTCTTTTTTGCTTCTTGTAAGCTGTAAATACAAACACATTCAGCAATCGTGCTTCGGGGTTTAAACTTGAAAAGCGATGGAAAATGTTGTGCACCCAAGTGACAATAGGCTCTTTGTGTATACCATTTGCTTGAGGAGCTTTTGGTCCATTTGCAATCTTTTCGGGAGATGATGATGATGAAGTTTCGTGTTCAGTTTTTGTCGCTTTTGCCTCTTTTTCCAGTATCTCAACAACTTCATTCAGTAAATAATTCAGGAAATCATGTGCATCCTACATGACATGAGAATGTTAACACCAATAAAATCAAATCTATGTTGCCTTAGTCACATTTTTCTGTAAAAGAACGCTTGAAAAGATAAGGGTTTTGCGAAAATCACCTGGTGCATACAACTCTGAAACAACTCATTCTATTTCTTCAACCTCTGTACAAATCGTTTAGGCGCAACGATACCCGTTTTCTTCTTCTGTGAACTTATCTATGAAATACAAAGAGCAAGATTATGAGACCACATGTTTTTTCTCAGAAATGACAGCATATGTGACATATCAAGCTCTACATCAAGCAAATTCAGATTATCGAAGATACCTAAGAAATACATAGTAGTATCACTAAAAAAACACAGAATCCATGGTCCGAAAGATAAGTAACAAGTGAGAAATAGCAAACCAAGCTTTGAATGAAGAAAAAGGTCGCTTGAGTAACGACAGGATTGAAATGATAACTACCGTGAAAATGAGAGAAACTAAACTAACAAAAGAGAGAGGGAAGGAAAAAAAAGAAAGCTAAATATCATAAGTACCTGCGAGAATAAGTCTGCCAGGCAGGTCATAAGATTCGAGCAATTGTTCACGAAAGGGAACACAAAAGTAAAGAGCATACACAAAGAGGAACCTACTTTAGCACACAAACTATTTAGTCCAGATCACTGGTCGACGAACATGAAGTTAATCACCAATTCAGAGAACTCATTCATGTCCGTAGAGAGCCGAGTGATACAGAATTCAAACTCTAAATTCTCTCACTGAACTACCCTAACCCGCCTTCATAACCATAGATTCAAAGGATTAACATAAATGTAACTTAATCACAATGCAATCGAATCAAATTCAAATTTTTGAAACGAATTTGACAAGAGTAAAGTCAAATCCCAATACAATTCTACTTGAAAATTTCGTCTGACTAATTCAACAAAACGAATTCGAATCCAAGAGGATAAGCGAGAGATGGAGAGGAAGAAGAAGGACATGCAAGAGGCTGTTGCCGAAATTCTCGAAACGTTCTCCTTCAGGAAACTGGTCGCCGAGAGCTTTCTCGAGTTTGGAGCCCGCGGCATCCATCAGCCCTAGAACTAGCTTCCGTATCACCGTCTTTCCTGATCGTTAATTTACTCTGGTGATTCTCAAAAGCGACGACTATTCCGCGTCTCCGATTGTTCGATTCCATCGGATAATCTCTCTCAGTGCGAAGAGAAGTATTATTTCCTTACATATAGTCAACTAGGTGTTGATCCGTGTGCACGGACATACTTTAATTTCCTAAAATTAATTCATACATTTGAAAAGTTTCTCTTTACAACCATAACGATTTTAATTTGCATTGTTTGTGTGTTTTGATGAATTTAGTTGTCTTTTTACTATTTTTAACTCATATAATAATTTCGAACAAATTGCTTCTTTTTCAATTGGATCTATTTGATTTTAAATAAGTATTCCGTATTTTTATTAATTCAATTCAAGAAGGAATTGTTGAATACAAATATATTGTTACTAATCTTAGGAATCCCAAACATTACACACAATTTTTTTTTAAATAAAAGTAAACTAAAATGATATGTTTTTACAACATAAATAAACTATAATCGAGAGGAGTAAGTGGGCCAGTGGTTGCACCACCTCTGCATCCATCTCACGAAACCAGGGTTCGAACCCTGCACCTGCCTCTAGTGAGAGGAACTATTTGCCACTAGGCTACGATGACAAAAAAAAACAAACTATAATCAATTTCAAAAAAGAGAGACATTGAACAAAGCATCAAATAAAGACACAGAGAAGGGACAAAAAAATGATCTGTAATGGCAAAAACAAAGGTTGGAAAATGAGTATTGTCTTCTTCCCCCATTGTGTTCATGAATCATCTAAACAAAACTTGAATCTTTTCATGAGTTTTGCCTTTAGTCTCACGAACCCAAAGACTAGCAAAGACTACAATAATTTCACAAACTAAAGCATAAAGAGTAAAAGTTCCTCCACTAAGCTAAGAGCATATTTGCATTCATTGTGACTAACCATGACACGAACCAATTAGTCAACGTTTGTGATCGAGTCATTAGAATCGATTTTCAAGCTTCAAGGATCGTCGGAGGAATCAGAATCATCGATGGAGTCGAAATCGCTGGCCGAGGAAATGTAACACTCATGATCCCGTGCAATGCTTACTGCACTGCAACAAAGAGAACGCAAATGTATCAAATTGGACCATGGAGTAAAAGACAAGCAAATACTGAACTCTCCGGTAGATTCATAGTAAAGAGATATCGTCTTACAAGTCGGATGTTCCACCATCTACATCCGATCAAAACAAATGGAAACGTCTCTGGTTCCATAGGATTTTCTGAAACATATAATCAGCCAAACTTACGAAAATAAATGCAAGGCAATTGTAACTTCTCTTGCAAGAAAATAAACATTAGAACAAAACTTGTTTGAGGAACTCTGTAACGATCCAAACCTTCCTAATGTGCCTATTTTTTTAAATTTTCCAGCGAGTTCATTTAATTTCAAACAAAGTCCATATCTTTTTTTTTTTTTATCTTTTGTCCCACATCGGAAGTTTCAACTTCCCAAGTTTCTCTTTCTCCCCTATAAATAGAGTTCCTCCCTTTCACTTATTCTTCATCAAGTCAAAGCAATGCTTTGCAAAGGAGGTCAGCTTGTCAGCCAACCTCCACAGGCTTTTAGCCACTGCCTTAGGCGGAGTTCTTTTCTGACGAGTTCCCGGGATTTTTCCGGTGAACTTTCCGAGTTCTTTTTGGCGTGCCGGACAATTTTCCGGAAGGTCCCGGCAAGCTCCGACGCTTTTCCGGTAAGTCTATCATTTCCTTTCATTTCTTTTTTTTTCCTTTTTAGTTTTCAGTAAGGTTAAATGGTCTGGCCGGTTAGGGTCTGTTAGGTTGTCAGACTCAATCGGTTTAGCCGGTTTGTTCTAATTTAATAGGTTCGGCTCGGTTTTGCCAGTTTAGGTTCTTCCCTTCAGCTTTCATATTTTTCGTTCCGTTTTGCCTGGTCCCGAATTTCCTTTTTGGACAGTTTCCAAATATGGAAAGTTTCCATATTTGGCAGTTTCCATTTTAGAAAAGTTTCCTTTTCGGGCAGGTTTCCCTTTTTGGCAGGTTTCTGGGTGAGGTCTTACTCGGGTTTCTTGGCCATGTTTTTCTTTCCGGGGGTTGATTGTTAGCCAATCAAGCCAAGAGTTCAGACTTGTGGCAAAGGTGAGGGCTAGACCCATATACTTCTCACGCTTTCCTTATGCACTCTTTCTCGCATAGTCTAGCACCAGAACATATTGCTTGAGTTTGTTTGGAGTCTTGATTGCTTGCTTGATTTTAGATGAATGTTAGGACTAATCTCACATAGTATTTTTATTGGTTTAAGTGTCAGATTAGGGTAAACCGGTATTGTTTGAGAATTACACAAGATTGATATGTGCATGTAACGAATGAGTTGATTCTATGAGACTAGGTCTCGCAGACCGAGGTTACCGAAGGTTCCGGTGGGATAGCTCTCGGGTTCTGCGGGTGGCTATATATATATATATATAGTGTATTGTGTAGGAGGCTTGGCAGGGATTGCGGGGACGGAGGCCCGTAATCTCGGAGTCATGTTTGTAGGCTTGGCAGGGATATGGGGACGGAGGCATGTATCCTGGAGTTTTGTTTGTGTTGGGTGCAAAGGCAAGTCGATCTGTTGTTCCGTAGCCCTGTCTGGATAGATAAAGCGTCTATGGGCGGTGTGTATGGGCACTTATCCCATGCTGAGGAAGCCTCTAAGGGGGGTGTAGGTGCTCACTTATGTCGCCATATTATATATTATGTAGGATAGGGTCTTGTTTGATTTCTTGGGTGCATTAGGTGTCGTGTGTGTGCGTGTTTTATGACTAGATTGCGTGGTTGAAGTGCTTAAGCCGGGTCTGCGGACTTATGGTTCCCCTAGCATTCCCCACCTCACTGAGTGACTCCCAAGTTGCTCACCCCCTCTTTACCCTTCTTCCAGATGTGGCTAACGAGTAGTCAGATGAGCTGGACGAGACTGGTGTTGTTTTTGGGGTTTTATTTATTTTTGAAATATAATTTATTTTTTTATTTATGCGGTTTCAACTCGGTTTATTTCGCTTTATTGGAATCCTGGTTTTTATTAGTTTGGTTTATTATTAATCAATTGGATTATTAGTTATGTGGAGTTACTTGAGTTGCAAGTTAGGGTAAGTGACACGTCGTACTCGGGAGAGGATGAGACGGGTGTTACAAACTCCACCTATCAAGTTTTTAGAGTTTCAAAAGATTTAAGATTTTTGATGTTGTAGACAAGAACACAACAACCTGCATCTCTGTATAAGGCGGATCCTAGACTGTCAAATCTCTCTTGTCATTTATCCCATATCTATAAACACACAAGAATTTCAGAAGATTCCGACATCGAAAAAATATGTTAACTTGGTGAAATAAGAGAGATAGGTTCATAAATATATTTGTAAAGTGACAAATTTGTCTTCTATATGAAACTCTTTGGTGACGAAATCTGCTCCAGTCGTGGCCTTATATTGCCTGTTAAATTTCTTGTACACATATCTTAAGTCAAAAGTTAAAGGTTTTTCCACAAATAGCTACATCTATTGGTGTAGTAATCAAGCTCAAATTATCGACTAGAGACATATATATGCATAATGAGTTTATGTTACATTCATAAAACACATCAACTTAAACGTCCAACGACATAAAAACAACAACTAAGAAGAACATGAAAACAGAACCCGTCAACACAAAAGTAACGATCGAATTATTATGGATCAAACAAAACCTAATACGATTACGAATTAGCATATTATTCTTAAGGAGGACAAACACATGACACGCTGTGCATGAGATATTAACACTTTAGATATGTCAACTGATTCCTTGTATATAACACACTTTATATACCTTGTTAGTTGCGCTCTAGGTAACTACAATTATCGTAACTCAATTTCTTTCCTGCAAGTAAAGAAAGGAAGGATGATAAGGGAGTAGCCGATTACAATACACAAAACATTAAATCAAAATGATGATATTAAACAATTACCGTTCCCTCTCTAAATTGTACATTAATGAAGAGAGTAGAAAAAATGATGATGGAAACGCGAATCCTTGTGGTAAAGGGAGTAAGCTATTTATAAAAATATACAAATAGATATTCTAGGGTTTAAAGATCAAAAAATTATTTTAAAAATAAAAAAATAAATATTAAATAAAGGATAAATACCGATAAGATTGCAAACATAGATATCTGGGGGCGTAGTCAAGTTTTGATTGACCGGGTAATTAAATATTTTTCTTAGAGATAATTACATAATTTTTTGCAGGGGTAAAACTTTCCAAATTCGGTTGGTGGAGAAAAATGAACGGATACGACGACGCCACGCAAAAAAAATAAGAAAACGTACGCACCAGATCGCTCCACGTCAGCTGGGTCAATTTTAACATCTATTTTTTACTATTTTCCAACTAATTTTCTCGCGATGACACGTCAAATTCGGCTTCTGTATGAGCGCCACGTCAGCTTTTGACTTCTCATTTAATAATAGCATATATGTGTTTTTTTTTGTCAACTGATATTTATAAAATTGGCCCTAACTTTAAGAGGAAAGACACAACAAAAGGCCTAGCAAGGAGCACATCGCCAAAAGAATTAAGTAACCAAAAAATGAAACAGAGGATGAGTTAAAAACCTTAATGTCTATCCTCTAAAACAACCTCTTCTAACTAAACCGGGTGACCTCTAGCTACATAGGACTGTAGCATGTGCTATTTTCAGTGACACTCCTAGCAATGAGTTCAGCAAC
Organism: Anastatica hierochuntica; assembly: GCA_900406275.1. Taxonomy (NCBI): domain Eukaryota; kingdom Viridiplantae; phylum Streptophyta; class Magnoliopsida; order Brassicales; family Brassicaceae; genus Anastatica; species Anastatica hierochuntica. Next base: position 4,542 of record OVAN01006927.1, on the reverse strand, counting down.
TTTGTTCTTCCATTTTGGTTCAAAAATCCATTTCCAGTCCTTGAAGAAAACTAACCAGTCAAGGACTTGAGATGATGAGAAACCTAGAGTAGGTCGATCCTTTGGTTTGTTCACAACCTTAACTAGGTCCCATGCAGGTAATGCAAAAATAATTTTGTCAATTCTGAGAGACTTCATACTCTCAAGAGCCTACAAACAGGTAGCCAAACACACATCTTGGGCAGAAGAAATATCTGCAAAGGCTCTTTTGCTGTGTAGAATGATTGTACCCTTATCATCTCTCAATACTCAAGAAGCTCCTCCACATCTTGTAGCTTTTGACCAATCTGAGGATATGTTGCACTTGACCCAAAATCTGTCAGGAGGTTGCCATTTGATGTTACTTTTCACAGCCAGAGCTTTCATTTTGGTGCCTTCTTCCCTTGCATTAGTTTATGACATAAACCACATATTTGCTTCAATATAGTCAATGTGTTAATTCATTCAAATCATTTTCTACCAAATTTACAAGATGCTAAATTAAACTTTACATCGATATAGTATTTTTTCAGTTTTTTATATTTTATTTTTTACCAATTTACTAGGTAAAAAATATCTTTAGTCAACATTTTACGAAGAATGAAATGGTTCGACGAATATATTTGAGGGAAAATTTGTTTAAATGCCATCATTTTCCAAAAGTCTTGCAAAAATGTCACTACCATTGCAACTTCCCACAAATTCCACATTTGACACACTGAACTACTAATTGACGCTCTGTTTACTTGTCAAAAGTTGGAAAAAAAAACCAACAATGCGCCTGTCCACTGTGCTACAAAATTAATTTCTACATCAAACTAATGACAATACTATAAAACCTAAATATTAGGAATTTTTTCTTATAATTTACCGATTGTTTAGAGTCTCAGATTTAGGGTCTCGAGTTTATGATTTATAGCTAATGGTTTATTGTTTATGGTTTATCTTTTTGTGTATATGGTGTATAATTTGGGGTTTAGGATTTAGTTTTACTATTTATGTTGTAGGGTTTATGGTTTGGTGTTTGTTGTTAATATTTAGATTTAAAATTTAGGGTTTAGAGTTTGGATTTTGGGTTTGTGGGTAGGAATGTCAAAATGGGTAATATTATATGAGTTGATCCAATCCAATCAGATCCATAAGCCCAAATGGATTGATTATTTAGGTTATAATGGATTAATGGGTCAAATGGGTTAAATGGTTTGAGTTGAAATTGATTGTATTGAAATGGTTTATGGTTTCTAATGTGTTAACTCATTATCGTCAATATGTTACATCATCATTCAATTATCATTGTCATCATCATTCAATTATCATTGTCATCATCATTATAACATCATAGTCATCATCATATCATTATCTTCAAATACATCATTGGATTGAAATGGTTTATAAAAAACCATAAGTCTGTCTCCAAAAACATAAATCTGCCGATTTTTCCGCCAAAACTGTAAGTCCGTCGATTTCCCGACGAAAACGTAAATCCATCGATTTTTCCGCTGAAACCGTAAGTCTGTATATTTTACCACCAACAACATATTTGTCCATTTTTCCGTCAAAACCGTAAGTTTGTCTATTTTCCTGCCAAAAACGTAAATTCGTCGATTTTTCCAACAAAACCGCAAATCCGTCGATTTTCCAGCAAAAACCGCAAGTCGGTCGATTTTCCCGTCAAAACCTCAAGTCAGTCGATTTTCCCGCCAAAACAGTAAGTCCGTCGATTTTCCTGCCAAAAATCGTAAACCCGTCGATTTTCCAGCCAAAACCGTAAGTCTATCGATTTTTCCGCCAAAACCGTAAGTCTATCGATTTTTCTGCCAGAAACGTAAATCTGTCAATTTTCCCGCCAAAACAACAAGTTCGTCAATTTTCCCGCCAAAACCGTAAACTCATCGATTTTCCCGCCGAAAACGTAAATTTCGTCGTTTTTCCCGCCAATAGCGTAAGTCCATCGATTTTCCCGCCAAAACCGTAAGTCCGTCAATTTTCTCACCAAAATCGCAAGTCTGTCGATTTTCCATCAAAAAACGTAAACCCGTCGATTTTCTTGCTAAAAACGTAAATTCCGTCGATTTTCCCGCCAAAAACGTAAGTCCGTCGATTTTCCTGCCAAAACCGTAGGTCCATAGATTTTCTCGCCAAAACCGAAAGTCTGTCGATTTTCTCTCAAAAAACATAAACCCGTCAATTTTCCTGCTAAAAACGTAAATTTCGTCGATTTTCCCGCCAAAAAACGTAAGTCTGTCGATTTTCCTGCCAAAACTGTAAGTCCATCGATTTTCCCGCCAAAACCGTAAGTCTATTGATTTTCCCGCCAAAACCGTAAATTTGTCGATTTTCCCGCCAAAAACGTAAATCCATCGATTTTCCCGCCAAAACCGTAAGTCCGTCGATTTTCCAGCCAAAACTGTAAGTCCGTCGATTTTCCCGCCAAAACCGTAAGTCTGACTATTTTTCCGCCAAAATCGTAAGTCTTTTGATTTCCCGCCAAAAACGTTAATCCGTTGATTTTCCCGTAAAACCGTAAGTCTATCTTTCTTCCCGCAAAAAAGTAAACACGCCGATTTTCCCGCCAAAAACGTTAATTCCGACGATTTTCCCACCAAAAATGTAAGTTTGTATATTTTTTCCGCCAAAAACTTAAATTCCTAATTTTTTCCGCAAAAAAGCATAAAGTGTTAGTTTTCCCGGTATAAGCGTATTTCGATAATTTTCTCATAAAAAATGTGAGTTCATCAATGATGATTATTATAGTAATATTTATGATGATTATAATTATAGTATAATGATAATTATTTTATTTTTTAATTATTTTGTATAATCAAAAAGTTATTGGATAAGCCATTAAAACCACTACCCCATTAATTTTAATGAGTTATGGGTTGATCCAAACCATTTGCTAAATGGATTGGGTTAACCCATGATCCATTTAGCTTACATTCTCTTTGGATATGGATTGATTTGGTTTGATTTACCCATTTTGACACCCCTATTTGTGGGTTATGAATTATGGTTTAGGGTTTAGGTTATAGGATTTGTGGTCAAAGTTTAAGGTTTTATTTTAAGTGTATGACTTAGGTTTTAAGGTTAATTTTTTGTGTTTATTGTAATGGTTTAGGGTTTGAAGTTTTGGATTGGATTTAGGAATTAGGTTTTTGTTTAGGGTTTGGATTTTGGTTTATGGTGTATGATTTAGGGAGTCCAATGGAAGCAAGAATTTCCAGGAGCATTTTAAGGTTAATTTTAGTGTTTGTGATTTAGGATTTAGGGTTTAGTATTTAGATGTTGGTTTTTTGGTTTAAATTTTAGGTTTAAGGGTTTAGGGTTCATATTTATGTTTTTAGGGTTAGGGTTTAGGTTTTGGATTTGGATTTGGTTTTGGAATTTAGGGTTTATAAAGTAGAGTTTCGGGTTTAGTGTTTGAGGTTAGGGTTTAAGGTTAATATGTAAGATTTACGGTTTAGGCTTTTTGGTTTATGGTTTATTTTTTATTAGATTTAGGGTGTATGCTTTAGAGTTTAGGGTTTAAATTAATTGTTTGTTGGGGTTTAGAGTTTATGGTTTGGCTTTATGATTTCGGTTTAGGGTTTGAAGTGTTAGATTTTGGATTTATGGTTAATTTTTTTTGTTTATGTTTAAGGTTTAAGGGTTTTTTTAGCGCTGAGATTTTAATAATTTTATCAAGGTTTAAAGTTTAAGATTTAAGGTTTAAACCTTAAGTTTTGGATTTAGATTTATGGTTTATGAATTATTGTTTAAGGTTTATTGTCTGTTGTCATGGTTTGGGGTTTAGGATTTGAGTTTATGATTTTGGGTTTATAGTGTATGATTTAGATTTAGGGTTAAATTTTTAGTGTTTATGTTTTTGGGTTAAGAGTTTAAGATTTAATATTTAGATGTTGGTGTTTATGTTTTACGGCTTGTAGTTTGTGGTTTATTATTTAGGATTTACTAGCTAGTTGGTCCGCATTATATGCGGGCATTAATAATTTTGCAATTTTTTTGAATTTTATAATTTGGTGATATAATTCTATTTTATCAACATAAAAGTTTATCATGCATACATGATAGATAAAAAGTTTTGTATGATGTTCAAAATTTTCTACTTTAAAACTTTAATCATATTATTTTAGTTAGTCAATACACTTTATTCTTTGAATATAAAACAAGATAATACACTTCCAATTTGGCATGTCCAACGTAAGATAAAAATATTTTGCGGATTATAATTTTCAACCCCGCTAAAATATAATCTTAAATACTAAATTACTTCATTTGATATATCTTGCATACAATTGAATTATTTTGCGCATTTTGACATGTGACCCCGCTAAAAACTATAATCATTATATCTAACTAATTAAAAACAGGTCGTTTTGTGCAAAGAAAGGTGCCATGTCTGATTTTTGAGAGAGGCTGCTATCTTCACGTCACGTCAGTCCCGCAAACCACCCCATTTTCCTCAACAAAACTGTCAACACCATGCCGTTTTAGCCTTTTAAAGAGAAAAGGGCTACCTCCTCT
>OVAN01006926.1:0-20453 GCA_900406275.1 Anastatica hierochuntica | reverse complement strand
CGCCAAGACGGACCTTCTGTCTTGGCGCCAATTGGCGCCAGGACCATGTTCCAGTCTTGGCGCCGACTGGCGCCAGAACGGGCCGTCGGTCTTGGTTCAATCGACGTCTAGATCGGCTTCTAGTTTGGTCGTCAATCGGTTTCAAGACTCGTTCGTAGGTCTGGCGTTAATTGGCGTTAGACATTCCTGTGAAGCGACGCGGTCCTTTAGTGGTTTTACATCGCTCCGGAGGACGTATCGTGTAGTTGTGTGGAAGTCTATCCGAGGACCGTTAACACTAGTCTTGGTACTCGGATGTTCTTAGTTTCTTTCGGATGACAGACTTTATGCGGAGATTGGTCATAATCGACTACTTCCGAAGCTCTGAGACCGGATGGGGAAGAGGCAGCCTGAACGATGGGAATCTCGGAGCTCCCTGATTTCCTTTCGATTCCCATCGCCGAAGGAGGAAACAGTGTTTCCGAGACCCTTTTCAGGCATTGATTTCGTCGAGACAACTTTTGACCCCAACAACATTGCTCTTTGAAAAAGAGTGAATGATTTTTGTGTTTGCCTTGTTTTGTCATATATACTAATTTTGTTTCTAAGTGTCTATTTGCGCAGGATATGAGTAGATGAAGGAGAGAAGATGCCCCCGCAGGCGCGGGAACCTTCCACTTCCGTTCAGGCCCGGCAGTTCAAGAGGAATGACCTCGCGCAACCCGCAAATCGTCAGGTTACTGAGGAGTGGGACCAGTTCGACTCGCAGTTTCTGGAGGATCTCAGACACATTGATTTCCCGATGACTCGAGTCATTGACTATGATCTTCTAGATGCTTTTGGCGTCCACGAGGACTCTCACTCCCTCTTCGATAGGATGGGTCTCCGAGGCTTGTTGGAGCTTCGTGAGCATTTCTACCCCGAGCTGTGTCGAGAATTTCTGGCTTTTGCACGATTAGTCTACCCGGACTTGGACAACCCGGTGGATGATCATGGCGTATTGTCATTTATCGTGCAGGGTCAGTTCCATTCTATCTCTCTCATGGATTTGGCTAGAGTATTTGGTTTTGTGCAAGGCCGTGGTACATGGGTGCCTACTCTACCCAGATCCAGCGAGTTTTGGAACTTTATTACTGCTGGACAATTCATCTCACTGAGCGCGAAGCAGTCGCGTATCTGCAGTCCCGTCCTTCGCCTCGCGGCCAAGGTTCTTAGCTCCCATATCTACGGAAAGGCGGCTCAGGCGGCTGTGACCAACGATGAGTTGGGTCTTCTTTTTCTAGGTGTTGGACACACATGGGACTTAGCCTCTCAGATCCAGTATGTGGCTGCTACGAATCTGAACTTGGTTGCTGTTGTCGCTGACAAGTTTGCCTTTTTCAAGGTGGCTGCTTCTTCTCAGAAGTTTTTTTCTGCGGGTGCTCTTATCACCCGACTTCTGAGACATGTCAGGTTCGATTTTTCTGGTCATCGGATGGCGGAGCTCAGACCCTCTAGGCAGGCAGGGACACAGCGAGTCCCGCGACCTCTATATGCTTTCTTCGATGGGAGGCATCTCTTTGATGACTCAGACATCAAATCTATATTCTCTATAGACGATGAGCCAACAAATGATACAATCCTAGCTATAGGGATAGAGCACAAAGATGAATATTCAGATAGATCTGATAGTTACGAAGAAAAAGATACGGATGATCAGATCATGCTCTTCGACTTGTATACATTTGATGTCGACAAAGCCGAACAACCAAGAGAAACATAATTGGCATTCATAACCCAACCATCACCAAACGGCAAAATCTACATCTTCCCGACCAAGTATGATAAGCCCATACCTGTCATCGCTTACTTCGACACAGGTCCTGCTTCCTCTATCATTAAACCGGAGATTCTTCCACCATCTCATTGGGATCGAAGTTCGGTAGCAAACAAAGCGGCGAATGGCCAGATATTCCACATCTCTCTTAACAGTAAGCCCATCTATATCCAACTCTTTCCTGGATATATGGTCAAGTCTAAAGTATATGAGTCTGATCTCACCGGGAAATACTTTATACTAGGATTTAACATTTTACACAACCTTAAAGGTCTAGGCATCCAAAAGGCCTTAAACACAAAAATCACCTGCTACCTTGGACAATAATTTCCCATCTCTACCCTATGGAAATACTAAACCCTTTTAGAGATGAGATTGTCAAGACCTCTTGTGCCAACCCCCACTCAGAGTTTCTTGGAAAATGCCCCTCACCCTTTTGGAAAAACCCGGACTTCTTCATATCCTTACCCTTCAAGAAAAATGAGGACATCAATCCAACCAAAGCAAGCCACCCAGGAATGAATCCAAATCATTACAACTTAGCACTCGAAGAGGTGGACTAGCTCCAGAAAGAAGATCTAACAGAAAAGACCACTTCACCATGGGCATATCAAGCATTCTATGTCAACAAGAGAGCTGAACATGTCCGAGGAAAATTAAGATTGGTAATCAACTATCAACCACTCAACCATTTTCTTGCGGATGAAAAGTTCCCTTTGCCAAGGAGAGAAGTATTATTCCAAAGGCTCCCTCAAGCACAAGTTTTCTCCCAGTTTGACTTAAAGGCGAGATTCTGGCAATTGTAAATTAAACCAGAAGACAGGCCCAAGACAGGTTTCTGCATACTTGATTTCCATTACCATTGGAAAGTCATGTCGTTAGGACTGAAAGTTGCACCGTCATTATACCTGAAGGCTATGACCAAATTATTCGATCCCATACTACCCAACCCGTTAGTATACATCGATGACATTCTATTATTTTTCCCAGACATCGATTCACATACTTCCTTATTGAAGAAGTTCCACGACATTGTGCAACAATATGGAATCATGCTTTCTGAGAAGAAGATGCTTATTGGAGAAACAGAAATAGATTTTCTTGGAATGCATATTTCAAGAGGAAAGTACCATCTAAAGTCTCACATTGCAACTTAGCTTGAAGGATTTCTGGATGAAAAACTTTCTTCCAAGCAAATCCAACAATTTCTCGGGATTGTTAACTAAATGGCTGACTTCATCAATAATCTAACATAGTACAAGTCAGTACTCTCAGGACAAATAAAAATGTATGCTCCTCCTTGGAACCAGGAATGCACAAATGCAGTTAAAGAGCTTAAACGGATATCGAAGACCCTCCCGGCGTTAAAGATTCCATCCAAGGGGAAAAGGATGCTACAAACAGATGCAAGTGACAACTATTGGGGAGAAATCCTATTGGAAGAAGATGGTAAAGGAAAAATACACATATGTGGATACAAAAGTGGAGAATTCAAAGACAGTGAAAAGCACTACCATTCAACCTACAAGGAAGTACTGGCGGTCAAACGAGGAATTGAGAAATTTGAGTTCTATTTGGCGGGCCAACATTTTCTTATAGAGATGGAAGTTTCTTCGTTTCTTATAGAGATGGACGTTTCTTCGTTCGCACCCCCATTACTTCCTAAGGATTTAGGCACTTACTTGATATACTACCCATCCTAGATCTAGAAACAATAAAATTTTATTGAACCAAACTCAATAATTCTTTTTCTTTCTTTTTGTAGACAACTAGAGATTCTTAAACTTTTAAACTTTTAAGCTACTAATCTTCTTTTAAATTCAAGAGCCACTATCTAATCACTTGGATTCTTTCTTTCTTTTTATTTTTAAGGGTGGACTCTCTAAGCTTAGTTCCTAAGGTTAGAGCTTAAACTTAGTACTAATCTCTAGTGCCTTTTTCTTTCACTTCTTTTTCTAATCTTTTTCGACTTTTCCTTCTTTTTTTTCTTTTTGAAACAACCTAGGATCTTATAAACATTAACGAAAATCTAATTGACTCAATACACACTAACCATTCCCAAGACTTAGGCAAACCCAAAACCACAAAGATTTTCCCTCCTATAACTCTAGTTAGTCTTAAAGTGAGGCTAACTCTAAGGAAGTATCCTCTTTGTCGTTCAACCTCAATTCACTCGAAATTTTGCCCATGTGTGCACTTTCCTAAAGAGGCCTCACATATCGAAATAATAGGGAGTTTCGAAGGAAAGGTTTAAGGGTTGATATGGGTAGGTCACTACTCTTAAGATGAGAGTAGCCGTTTGAGCTAAGAAAGAGTGGTAAAAGATGGTTAAAACATAACTCAAATGTAGTGATTTCTCATGGTCAAGTATGACAAAGCCCATAAGCAAGATGCTAAAGTTCATTAAAAATCCATCTTAGATAGGAATTGACTCAAAAGATATGTTACTTCCACATTCGCAAAGACCTTTATGTGGTCAATTTCAAGACAAAAAGTGGTATAGGCAACATCTTACTTCTAGTGAGGGCATTATTCACTAAACAAAACTCAACTATCTATGAGGTAGTTTCATCACTATTCCCTATGCAAAATACAACCCTATATGCTCCTATAAACTAAATATTTACAAATGTATGCAATCTATATGCAAAGCTTTGAAAATCTTTTTCAATTTTTTCAATTTTTTTTGATTTTTTGGTTTTTTATAAGTCATAACTATCTACAATGCAAGACTCAATATGCATGAAACGAAAACAACAAAACTCAAAATATCATTAGTACTAAGCCCCTCCCCCGGACTTAAACTTCACCGTCTCGGTGAATTTTAAATTGTGAGAGTGACTAATAAAAACACATAAATAAAACGAAAATATACAATGGTATATACAAGGGATAGTAGGTGTACCTTTAGATAACTCACATGTATGAGTGTCTTGATGAATCAATGGATGGCTCGGGGTCTTCATAACGGAAGGATCGCCACCTTGGTCTTGATGTTTGGCCTATGGGATCCTTTCTGTTTCTTCTCCATGATTGATCTTGAAGTGAAATCCTTGGTGGTTGCATTGCTTGCTCAAGCGGTTTTTGGATAGTCAAAGGCGGGTGAGTCACTGAATGTCTCGGCATTTCGAACACGTGCTTCTTTCTTTTTCAATCTTCCTCATTGCTATTGATGGATGTGGCATAGCGGTTGTATTTCGCACCTCCTTTTATTGCCTTCCAAAACCGTGAAATCATGCTCGTGTTCTTTTTTACTTGTAGGGTGTTTCGCTTAACTTGATTTTTCAAGAGTTGATTGTGGAATGATCTTTGGTTTGGCAGCTCACAATGATGGTTAAAGAAATTCATGTCCAAAGCTTTCTTCATCTTCTTCTTTTTCGGGTGTGTTTCTCGTTCCTCATCTAGTTGGATGACTAGATGTAAGTGGAGCCTCGTTCTTTTTGTTGCAAGGTTTGGAGGTAGGTCGAAGACTATTCAAGGGGTCACGGTAGTGGTAGTTCGTGGCTTCAAAGGAAGATTGCATACGTGCCATTTCCGATGCACGTTCATAAACGTATAAAGGACCTCTCCACTAGGGCCAAAGTTGAAAATGAACCTTCAATCCAACAAATATTGCATGTCAAGGCTCCTTCTTTCTATACGGTTCTCATCATTGACCTCTTCATCATCTTCTTTTTTCCATCCCTCAAGTTATATTCAAAAGTATCGGAATAACGGGGTAACCATTCCCACAATTCTTATCACGAGTTTCATTTGCAAATGGATGTCCGCCATATATTCAAGAAGGATGGCAACAAAGATCATCCCCGTGTTTGTGTCTTCTCCCAAGGGGTCAAACCATCTTCCACATTGCTCCCATAGATTCCTCTTCAATCCTTGGAACAAGAAATGCATAACATTTCTTCCCATAAAATGGCGGTTCCCATTCACAAAGAAGGAATTCGCCAAAAAATCCATTGTGTAGCGAATTGTTGGATTGTGAATCTTGGTTATGGTGTCTTCATCTTCAACATAGTCTCCAAAGGCTATCGTCCTTCATAGCTTGCTCACATCCAATCCATCCCGAAATCCAATCTTGTTTCTCTTCCTCTTGAATCCATAAACTCGACATAAGTCCTTTGTCGAGATGATATACTCTTCATTCTTGATCAGGAAGGTCACATACCCAAGACTAGTTCTGAAGTCATTCCCATGGTGAAAGTCCATTATTGCTAGGAATTGAAGAGTAGGTTGGACATACGTGGGGTAACGAATCTCAAACAATCTTTCAAGGTCCAGGTACCCTAGCAAGTACTTCACTTGGTTGTCGATCCCCATCTTAGACATCATATTCTCATCCAACCAAAACGTTCCTTTCACTTGCGAGTTCCTTTGAAGATAGAAATATTGCTTCTTTTCCTTTTCCGACCATGTGGGGTATAATAGCCTCATAGCTTGTCGTGGTGGTGCCATTCATTTGGATCCCACACTTAAGAATGTAGGAAAGTGAGTTTTAAAGATTAAAGACCATAATGAGAAAGCAAAAGGGTTAGCCTTGAGTTGGAATTATCAAATAAGCACAAACATTTCCATAATCCAATCAACTATCCCAAGCTAACTCATTAACCCAAATGCATCATGCTTATTTTCACTTCTCAAACTAATGGCTCTTGATCAAATACTTTCTAAACTACCAGGTTCAAAATCCAAATGATACCTTTTAAAGAACAAGTCCAAATTTAGACATGATGTGCACTTAATATAATATGTTCTAATTCATAGCTCATGGATAATGCTCAACGTAGTTAGGACAATCATGTTCAACAAACCAAGCTTACAAACAATCACTTCAAATTAAAGATATTAAAGAACTAAAAATGAACTTTCTATTTATGGGAACATAGAAATCGACATTTATAGGTGTCTTAAACACCCCAACAATTTCGCAAATCAAGAAAGTGATGAAAGACTCTAAATCGAAAACCCATAGCCAATATGAACCAACAAGTTCAAGTTTCCCAAAATAGAAAGTTCAAGTACTATTCACTTCNACACAATTTTAGATTCATGCATTTCTAAGTGTTTCTAAGCAAATGTAGCTCATGAAACCTTCATAACCAAGCTTTCTCTAGCCTAAGATCCCATTAAACATCATCATCCCCTTACTCATTCTAGAAACCGAAATTCAAAGGTGGTAAAGGAGGGTTCTTATAGATTTTCATACCTTGTTCTTGATGTTTTGAAGAGAATGAGATGAGGAGAGAACCTTGAATGAACTTAGAAAAATCAAAGGCAAAGTTTTTCAACACAAATCTCTCTTTGAAAACAAAAGCTTCTCCCTTACTAAAATAGCTTGAAAATGGCGACAAGAGATGAAGAAGAGAGAGAAAAGTGCTCTGTTAAAGTTGTGGATGGGATGAAGTAGTACAAAACATATTTAAAAGGTGGTCCCCCAAGTTTCTAAAAATTCAATTTAAAAAGGGGACATCTTGCAAAGTGGTCCAAATTTAAATTTTCTTTTTAAATTGGAGGGAAAACTTATTTTCTTGAACTTGTAAAATCTTGTACCAAATGTTTTAAATTGGATCAAAAGGGTGAAGTTTTCTCAAATCAAGATTTTGCAAAATCACTTTTGATATTCTTTTAAGTGGTGAAATGCAAATGAAATTCTTGAATTTAAGAGAACTTACGTTAGCCAAATGAATGCTCTTAAGTATTAAGTCATGGTGACATTTGGAAATGTCCATCCATTACTACATTTTGGCTTTGATCCTTTCCTTGATTAGTTCTACTTGGGAACCTACGCTTAGAGCGAAGAATGTCTTTGGAACAACGTTTTCCCAAGACATAATCATCATTATTGGAATTAAAAGCATGAAAATTAAAGACTTAAAAAGAAATATTTACAAAGAATATGCATGAGATTGCCTCTCAAGTGTTCTTGTTTAAGGTCTAACTTGACCGTTCTTCTTTCTTTTAGTTGGTGAGGTTAAAGACAACCTCTTCATGGTTAGGTCCTCTTGGAGACTTCCTTATAACCCAATTCCTAATCTTGTTGAAGTTTTTCACTCCATTTCCTTTGATGAAATGGGGATTGTAGCTTGCCTTGAAGGTTGGCCCTTTAGTGTTGGTTTTATCCATTATCACGCCCAAATTCTCGTGGGGAGAACCTCCTTTGAGGTCTTCCTTATGAAGTAAATCCCAAACTCCATCCTTCTCCAAGCTGTCATAGACTTTCTCCTCTCGAATCCTACCCTTTTTTGGTTCCCTTAAGTAGACTATACTACAAAAAGCATTGTCTCTCTTGGTTTTAAACATTGGGTAGGAGACTCCTTCATCAACTCTCTTCAAAACAAGCCATTTAGTATCAAATTCTATTGAAGCTCCGGTAGTAAGGAGGAATGGTGTTCCTAAGATAAATGGGAATTTGGCTTGGTTGGACTTAGTATCCACAACCAAAAGTAACACTTAACATGTGTATTGTTCACCCTTAGCTCAATGTTCTCAAGCCTTCCCATATTAATCTTTTTAGATGCATCTCCAAGCAGGATGGGATCTGCTCCTCTCTTGATCATGTGTTGAAATCCAAGTTCTTTCACACGGTCTAGCGAGATGTTATTCAAACTAGCACCGGTGTCCGCCAAAGCATCCTAAAAATGGTAATCCTTAAGAGCACATGGAATTAGAAATCTTTCCTCATCATTTCTCTTCTCTAAAGTCTTCTCAATGGCTATTGTTTTTGGGATTCCATTGTCCCTCATGATCTTCTCAACCTTGTCCCGTTGAGAAATGGCCTTTTCCAACTTCTTCTTGACAATTTCATTTGTCTGAGCTTCTTCTTCCCATTCCTTGGAAATGTCCAAAAGACCTTTCTTCTTGAGTTCTTTGTAATGCAACTCAAAGATTTGCTTCTTGAAGCATTGAGGGTATGAGAGTATGGATTTAAGAAACGAAAGACTCAAAACGGGGAAGTCTTCCTCACTCACCTCTTCTCCTCTAGGCATATACCTAGGAATCTTTTCCTTTTTCTTTAATATCTCATCCTTTGAGACATTGGGTTTCTCATCTTTCATGAAGCCATCATCCATCTTAGATTCCGAAAAAACCTCTTCCTTAGTAGCCTTATCAACAAGCAAAGGCTCTTCTTCTTTCTTCTAGATTTTGACACCTCCCTTATCCAAAGGAGTGTTCTTTTTCTCTAGCTCCTTTCCAATTGGAGCATCTTTCTCTTCAATTTGAAGGTAAAATTTGGTATGACCTTCCATAAAATCCGGGTTCCCAACCAAATCCATATCCAAGCAATCAACAACCTCACCAAGAGGATTCAAAAATAAGTTCTCAAAATCATCAATAATCTTTTCCTCTTCACGAGTAAAGACAATATCGTCCAATGGTTGAGGAGTATGGTCGATCTCTTCCAAGAAGGCATTGCAAAAGTCTTTGTTTGATTCTCCCTTCTCTTTAGTTACTCATTTTCCCTTCCGGTCTGAGATCACTTCTTGGGGTTGAGAATCTATTACCTTAACATGTGAAGAAAGAGCTTCATGCTTGACATTCATGTCTCGGTAGATGGACTCTATCTTCACATTCATCTCCCCAAAATTTTTGTTGAGCTCGACTTTTTTTCTAATTTTGTCCTTCCACTAGCTTCTTAAGCATAACATGATTCTCTTCTTCCTTGGTAGGACAGGTTTGTTGTTGAGGCTTTTGGTAGTAGCCTTCCTTAGATTGGTATTGGTATCCTTGTTGGTTTTTCCTTGAAGGATAAACTTGATCTTTTGGATTCTCCACATTAGTGCTTCTGTAGGATAAGTTGTTGTTGTTGAAAGGCTCGCATCCTTGGTTGAAGGGTTTTTGGTAGTACCCTCCTTGAATGTAGCTCACTTCTTTTTGGTTCTCAACATCTTGTCCTTTGACTTCGGTTTCCGCAAAGTGAACACTTCTTCTTGTTTGTTGAATGAGCCTATCAACCTTATCACTTAGCTCATTGATCTTGTCTTCCTTAGATCTGGTGCTTCTTACCATTCTATCATAATCATTCCCATCGCAATTGTCGCTTTGGGCTAGGTTGTCTATGAGTTTCTCTCCTTGATCGGCGGGACTAGCAAAGTTTCTCATGCAGGCGGTGCTCAAAGCCAATCGGTACTTCTCTTGGATACCTCTATGGAAAATTTGAAGTAAGTTGCTCTTTTTGATACCATGGTGAGGAAAAATCCTTATGTATCTATTGAAGCATTCCCAAGCTTTATAAAGCGATTTCATTCCTCCTTGCTCAAAGGTAGATATCTCATTCCTTATCTTCGCTCTCCTTTGGGGCGAGAAGAACTTAGCCAAAAATCTCCTATTACACTCGTCCCATATTGTGATAGAAGATGTCACAACTCCTTTCTCCCATTAAGATGCTTTGTCTCCTAAAGAGAATGGAAACAAAGTCAATTTGATGATGTCCTTCGGCACTCCATTGATTTTCACCGTTCCGGTTAACCTTTCAAAGTTGTCCAAGTGCTTAAGAGGGTTTTCCAACGCGAGTCCAAAGAATCTAGCGTTTTTATTCTCTTGTTTAACTTCTTGATCCATACCCAACCTTCTTAGATGGGCTTGTCTTTCTCTAGCTCTTCTTTGTTTTGATTGTTGTCTTTCAATGATTGTTGGATCAATGTCAAGAAGTCTTGTATTTGGCTCACTTTTTGATCTTGTTATCATGTACCTTCAGAAATCAAAGAAAATCAACAAAAGAAAGTAAGAAACTTAGATAGAATAAGCAAAAAGATAAATCCTAGTCCTTGAATCCTAGAAATAACTTTGAAGATGCTAGCTAAATCCTAAATCCAACGGCGCCAAAACTTGACTTGGGTCGAATTTAATATTTGTAAACCCTAAACCCTACTTTCAATCCCATAAAAGAAAACGAGGTCAGTTGTAGTACTTTAGGATCGTCCAAGGATTTAGAGGCTAGACTAGTAGAACTTAAACAAAGAGAATGCACTAAGAGTCCTAGTCTAGGTGGCGATCTAGTTGGGGATTGTCCTGTGTCTCCACTAAATCTAATGGTAATCAAGGTCAAACATGATAAAAACTCATAAAAGAAAGCAATAAGTAAGCTAGCAAGAAAGTAAAGCAATAAAGGAGTAAAATTGTATCTAATCAAATAAAAAGATAGGATCTCGAGACAATGGTTATGGGTTCGGGTTCAATCTAGAAATGTGATGGACTTTAGTAAGGCTTTATTAGAGGATTGAAGCTACTCCTAGACCAAGGATCCCCCTATTATCGATCAATCCACTCTCGGGACCTAGATCTATTCACCGATACATGTTAAAAGGCCCCACTCTCGTTTATTGCCTAGCTAAACATGTATGTGATAGTATATCTTAAGCCCTTCTAGCCATTTAGAACCTTGGTATCTCATCGGGAAAACTACTCTCATAGCTCAAGGTGAAAAACATATATCGAGTTCTCTCAAGCATTTCATCGAACAATTTCTACGCGTCAATGAGCAAGCAAATAACTATGAAGAACTAAACTAGATATAGTAGGAATCTATGCCAAAAGCCTATTTATTGATCACAACCCTAGATCTATCCATAGCCTACCATATCTCAAGATCCAAGAAGGATCTACTCGCTAAGAGTCATGGAAATCCAAAGACAAGAGTTGGGTCTTTGAGCTCCCATGGTCTTAGTAAAATAGATCTAGAGAAAGAGATGTAGAAGAAAAGATCGAAATTACTCAAGAAAAAATAAAGAATTACTGCAAAGATAAGCATATGTTATGTTCTTGGTACATAAGGAGGCTATATATACTAAAGGAAGTAGTGAGGAAGCCCTAAAAGGGGGTCTTTTCTTGTCAAAGTCACCTGCCATCGACCTAAGGGAGGCTACCATCGACCCTTGGGTCAATGGTGGCTCACCTTGGGCAGAAAGGCTGTCAAGGGAAGCCAACATCGACACAAAGTTGGCCACCATCAACCTCTGGGTCGATGGCAGGGCCCCTTGGCAGCTTCTTGTGTCTTCTTTCTCCTCTTGGATGCCTTGCTTGATCCCAACTTCTCCCATAGTGTTAAGCTTCCTTTGTCCTTGGTTTTTAGCTCCATTTCCACCTTATATTCACCTCTAGAGCCTTCATGAATCCATCTTGAAGTTGCACTTACAAATGCAAAGAAAGTGGAATGCAAATGCAATATGCTCCTAAACTAGACTCTAGACTTAAACTTATTTATTCTAAGACTTATATGCAATATTTACAACCTAAATGTGGATAAAACTAAGCTAAAATGCATTAAAATATGCATGAAAATATGTACACATCATGAGTCACCGAGCTTCAAGCAATGTAACTACAATATAGAATCCGATTATGGTGTTGAGTTGATGTTGCGTATGTCTAGATATGCACTCAACACCTAGACGGATAATTTCTCAGAGCATAGGATCATTATTATTGCCAAGAAGGATACCTTAGTGATTCTGGAAATAAAAAATAGTGTGGGAAAATAAAATGTAACCTAGATCGTCAATGCCACCAGATGATACTTCTTAATATCCAAAACCATGAACAGTAGAAGAATTCAATGGAGATCAAGTGGTGTTGGTCATTATCCATAACATCACCGTGTAGATAAGTACGTATGTTTGTGTGTATTTGCTTTGCCTCAAAGGGTGATGAAGTGAATAAAGTGGAATAAAAGTATCCCCTCACCAGTATCATTATTACTTGAAGGATTACTATCTCCCTGAAGTTTGGGGTAGCTGTAATTAATATTTTAGACATTCCAATTGATTGTAAGGTGATTCGAGAGTCATTCTAAAGGACAAAGAGTGGCTAACGACTAGTCGGATGAACTGGACGAGACTGGTGTTGTTTTCGGGATTTTATTTAATTTTGAGATATTATTTATCGGTTTTTAGACTTGATTGGTTTCGGTTTTTTAGGTTATTGGATTTATTCGGAATTATTGGTTATTAGATGCTATTTACGAGTAATAAAAGATTAATTTATGGTTATGTTGAGTTGTTTGAGTTGTAAATTAGGTTTAGTGGCACGCCGTTCTCGAGAGAGGATGAGACTGGTGTTACATAAAGTTTAGAGTTTAAGTTTGAGTATAACATTTTATATGGTTAAAGTTTAGAGTTTAGGGTCTAATATTTTATATAGTTTACATTTAAAGTTTAGGGTTTAGGATATATAGTTTGGGTTTAGGGTTTAGAGTTTATTTATTTTAGGATATATTTTGGTAAGGCAATGAAATATTACGTAAAATATTAATGGGCTGGTGGTTCCTTCTCCCAAGATAAGGCTTGATCCATTATACCTGGAGTCTATTCCTAGGTCATGGATTTCAAATGTTTTTTTATAAAATTAAAACCTGACTTGCAAATATTCAAACTCCAGTAGAAGAGAATATAACTAACCCAAGTCAGCCACTAGACCATCAATGATATTTGTTTAAGACCATCTTCCAACAATCTATAGCTGTTTGTGAGAGATTTCGTCAATTAATTTTTTGTGTTATTATTTTAGTTTATTTTTTTGTCATATGTGGCGATCCTGGTAAATTAAAAAACTTTCCAAGAATATTTATATTGTGTGTATAAATCATGGTCAAACATTCACTTAAGATATTTTGACTAAAAATTTGAGATATTTTTCGATGTAAGATAGAGTTGAATTTTGAATATGCAATGGTAAGGCACCGAAACTTAGTAAATTTACGCGGCTAAAACTTATTTTTTCGCGATAACAAATATAGCGTTTTAAAATAACAAACGCTATGAAAAAACTCGTGTCCATATACAAAAGGAGAACTGTAATAAACGATATCTTCTTATGCTATTAATATCCACATTTCTTGTACTGAATGGAAAAACACCTTTATTCAAAAATGAAGTTTGTTAGATGTCCTGAAGAATGCATTGGTTTGTAATGTTTAAATGGTGATTTTGTTGCTTAACTAGTTAATGGGTCGTGATTATCAATATACTCTCTCTCTCCTACGATTTAACATATTATCTTGCATGTTGACGTAGTATGAACCCCAAAACACTCGAACCTCACCACCAAAAGATAGTCATCCTTCCTTCCTAGCCTGTTCTCCTGATAGACATTACCATATTTTAAGAGTTCACGCTTTTCTAACAAAATGTAGAGAATCAATCACGTGATTTCGAGTCATATAGAATCTAAGTTTATAGAATGGATGGGCTTAGAAGGTTGTGCAGGGGATCTAGGGGAGGTTTCCAACGGTTGCCAAAAGTGAGCACATAATAAGGTCTTCTGAAAGTGTACGAATCCCGGTTTTCAAACTTCTTATCCTTCGACATAGTCTCCATTTCCGTTACTTGAGGACAAACAAAGATTCAAGTCTGAGAGATTTGATGTATTGCGATTTTACAGGTTTTATCCAAGTTTTTAATCAAAAAATGTTATTTCTCTAAAGTATTTTATGTCCTTTTGGGATATTTGTTCTTCTTTGTGTTCTTCACAAGTTAAAGGTTTATAATGAGGAAAAGAACACAATATGATGAAATTTAGAGCTTAAAGACCATTCTGGACAAGTGCCCCTGAAGGAGTTGGATCACGAAAAGTAGATTCGGGACAGAATGACATGGATCGATCAATCCAAGGCATGTCGCGAACCTAATTTTCAGAATCATGTTTGAACCAAAGAGAACCAAAGTTTGAACCAAAATACTTGTAAAAATAACCTAGACTCGAGTTCCTGATTTCATTATGTTGTTTTTGAGTTTCTAAGCAACCTTAGAGAGCTTTTATTTTTGTAAGGGAGACAAATCGCTTCATTACTTCGAATCTGAGAAGAATTTTGAACCCTCATTTTGTTTTATTCAATTACAAACATGTTTTCTTTTGAATCTCTTTGTGATTGTTTAACTGTCATTTCTGAGTAGTTCATTAGTTGGGTTTAGGATTTCTCATATAGGGATTTCATGATTCAGTGATTATTAGGTAGTTAGATTTGGGAATTATCAATAGATCTTCACTAAGGATTGTTCCTAAATCTGTAATTAGATTAATCATCTAGTTTCTGATATTAGGTTGTGTAACGCACCGAAAGTATTCGAATAAATGTGTGAAAGAATGTTAAGTGAGCAAATTGTCTTATACCAATGGAAGTTGATGTTTAAGTAACTTATGAACAAACCAATCATGTTTAGAATACATGTTTAAGATTCAAAACTCAACAGAAATTTGTATCTAGGGTCCTTAAACATAGATAGTTAGTTTTATGAAAGTAGGTTAACTATAATTTCGTTAATTGAGTTCTAGATGGTTTTTAACCGTTTCCCCATTAACAAATCTGCTATCTTGACGGATTCCTTTCCCTGCGAACACCATGTGCCCAACGTTTTTCTCTGGCTGATTATGAACCAACTCGTTTCTTTGCTTTATGCTTGATAGTTTCGATTACTTCATCTTAGACAACTCTTCTTTTTCGTTCTTAGTCCGCAAATTATTCATAACTTTCTGTATGATCATTGATCCTTGTGGATTTAATCGCAAACGACTACAACGTATTTAACTGTACGTTTGTAGTGATTTCTTGGGTGAAAACATGAGCTATAAGTAGGTTTCCTCATTAATGGAGCTGAACTGGTTAACGTCTATGTGCCTTTACTTTTCTACATCGACTCTCTTGTTTGGTTTATCGTGAATCACAAGTTCAGCAAGTATTAAGGGCTGAAGTTTAATATGAATAAAGACGAGATGTTCTCTTGCACTATTCTAAGCTTATAAAGGGTTTCCCTTAGGTGGCTTTCTCTCGTTTGGTTTATGATTTTAGAGACACCTACCGGTTTTCTCATAGTGGTAGTTGCCTTAATAAGACGTGACTTAGAGTGGAAAGTGGTTATTGGCTCAATACCCTTAATAGCATTGAATTGTGGACATTGTGGTAATAAATATATTTCCAACACAAAATGATGACATAAAACCAATAAGAATATGACAATTATATAATACTGATCAAAACTAAGATGCAATATCTTAATTTCAAAATGTAGATCATTCTAAAAAAACTCTTAACATATTGTTGGTTTTGCTCTCTTTATCAGACAGAGGGTTTACGCTTTGTTTCAAAGAAGCAAACATGAGGAGCTCACATGTTTGTGATAAATGATCAAAGGGCAAAGGAGTAATTAACCTATGCCAGCACATGTTGTTGTTTGTCCTCATTCTATGCAGAAACGTACAGAGGAGGTGAGAGGGAGCAAAAGGGATCTGGGCTAAAGGCTATATAAGGAAACATAAATTGTAACAATGGCTGTCAAGGTGAGACAAAAGAAGTGATATAGAGAAAGAACAGGAAGAGTCTGTAGAAAGTTTCGTAGCAGATTTCTTAAGGGTTTTTGTAATCAAGTCTTTCTAGTGGATTTCCGAGAAATCTCGGTCCAGACGTAGCAATTCTCATTGGATCGTGAACTGGGTGAACAAAGATTGTGTCTTTCTCATTTTATTCAAACAAACGAGAGATCGATCGATTCAAAGAGAGATTGTGAGGTTTTCTGTGTGCTACAAACATAAAGTAGCTAACTTTCTCACATTACAAACTCAAAGTCACCACCTTTCTTCAACAAATTGGTATCAGAGCCTTGTTGGGAGCTGGGAAAGAAAGAAAATGTGTTAACTTTGTTAAAGATTGAAGCTTTGTTGATAAAGGTTGAAGCTTTGGTGAAAAAGTTGTGAACTTTCTCTCTTGTGTGATGGCCTCTAGTAAAACAGATGTTGAAATGTTTGATGGAGAAGGCGATTACATTTTTTGGAAAGAAAAGTTGTTTGCTTACCTTGATATGCTGGGTTTGCTTGAAGGGCTTGAAGAAGAAGAAGCCTCAGAGTCTCTGGAACAGATTGTAGATGGTGGAGATTCGTCTGCGGCAGAGCAAAGTACAACAGCCTAGGTTGATAAATCTCTCAAGAAAAAGAGAGGGAAGGCTAGATCTACTATTATTTTGAGTTTGGAAAACAATGTTCTTAGGAAAGTCATAAAGGAGAAGACTGCAGCAGGCATGATCAAGGTTCTAGATCAGCTGTTTATGGCAAAGTCTTTGTCAAACCGTATCTATCTGAAGCAGAGGTTGTATGGATACAAGATGCAGGAAAGTATGACAAAAGATGAGAACGTGAATTTTCTTCTAACTGATATTAGATCTAGAGAACGTTAAAGTGATTGTACCAGATGAAGATCAGGCTATTGTGTTGCTTATGTGACTGCCGAAGCAATTTGATCAGCTGAAGGAAACTCTGAAGTACTGCAAGAGAACTCTTGAGGAAATTACAGGAGCAATCGTGTCAAAGATTTTAGAGTTGGGGGCTACTGGAAAGTTGTTAAAGAACAGCTCTGAAGCATTGTATGTACACGACAGAGGAAGATCAGAAAAGAGGGATAAAAGTTCTGATGGAAACAAGAGCAGATCAAAGTCTAAGGATAAGAAGGTATGATGGGTATGTGGCAAAGAAGGGCACTACAAGAAACATTGTTACATCTGGAAAGAAAGAAATAGGAGGGGAAGTAACTCAGAGAAAGGAGAAACATCAAATGTCACAAGACAAATGAATGATGCGACAGTTCTCAATGTTTCAGATGTTTCTTATGCAGTGTCTGAGGTAGATGGAAATGAGTGGATAATGGACACGGGTTGTTCATTTCATATGACATCAAGTAGGGACAGGTATGTTGAGTTTGATGAGTCAAAGATTGGTAGAGTCAAGATGGCTAATGATACATTCTCTGAAGTAAAAGGAGTGGGTTGTATCAGGATCCAAAATGATGATCACTCAACGGTTTTGGTTACGAATGTAAGGTATGTTCCATCGATGTCAAAGAATCTTATTTCTATGGGGACACTGAAGGATCAAGGGTGCTGGTTTCAGTCAAAGAACGGGGTTCTAAAAGTGAACAAAGGTTGCAGAACAATTATCAAAGGCAAGAAAAGTGGGACATTGCTGCTACAGGGAACTGTGTTGTTGGGAAGTGTTAATGCAGTGATAGATTCGAAGGAAGAGGCAAATTTATGGCACAGTAGGCTTTGTCATTTGAGTCAAAAGAGTATGGATATGCTGGTAATGAAAGGGTGTTTACAGGCTGAGAAGATCAGAGGTTTTAAATTCTGTGAGGATTGTACTTACGGGAAAGCCCATCAGGTAAGCTTTGCAACAGGAAAACATGTTACAAAGGATACGCTGGGGTACATTCATTCTGATCTTTGGGGTTCTCTGATGTAATCCTGTCCAGCTTATCCCTCAGACAACAAGCAAACCGAGTAAGCTGTCTGGAAAACAATTTTGACGTAGGAGCATTCAAAGTAGCATTTTTTTTCGACCAAAGGGAATTTAGCAACGAGCTCTATTGTTCTGGAAAGCTTACTCATCAGAGCATCTTTAGAAATTTGTCCCATCACAACGACATTAAAGACCTGAGAGTTATGGAGCTTACAATCTGGGTGATTCAGGATTTTTGCAGAACAGACATGTCATCACTCAAAAGGTAACTGCGACCAGACCAGAAGGTTTCAGGCTACGATTCAAAATGTTTTAGATTCTTAAGCCATCAAGGGAGCAATTCGAAGTGGAATCACTTGAAAAGACGCTGGTAATAATTAGTTATGAATTTTCGAAGTCAGCAGACTTTCAGCTCGTCGGTTTACAGCATTCGGTTTTGCAATGGGTTTTAGATTTAGATTTTAATTATTTATGGTTTATTTTTGGTTTATTTAGACAAAAATTAGGTTTATTTTATAATTTATTTTCGTGGAACCCTAGGAGAATTATACTTATTTAAGTAGTATTCTACCGACATTGTCAATGATTCATCCAACGTTTTATAAAAAGTTTCGTTTCTTTTTCTTCAAAGAGATTGTGAAACATTTGTTCATCTTTGAAAAAACCTTTTGCTACAGATTTCATTCTCTACAGATTTTTCTTTAAGATCATAAAGGGAGTTTATTCACCCGATCTAAAGAATCCATCTATCCATCTATCAATATCTGAAAATCCATCCTTCTATCTATCACCTTCTTCTCGTAAAAATCAGAAAATAAAAAAGAAAATACAAAAAAAAAGTTCAGATCTCTTTTTCAGAAGATCCAGGGTTGCATCAGGTGGTATCAGAGCAACTGAATCAGAGATCACTGGTTATTTCTTCTACAAACTCTGCAATAAAATTTTTTTCTGTTTTGGGAACCCTAATTTCGGTTGAGAATCTGTGTTATTTCTGGAATTGTTTTCTCATTCTCTGAGGTTCGGAGTTAATTCATGTTGTTCATCATTTATAAACTCTTCATATTCTGATCATGAACAACCTAAAAGAGAGGAGACGATCCAGCTTGTCTTTTGAGAACAAGATAAATATTGAGGAGGAGGCAACAAGCAAGGCAACAAGAGAATTGCTGCAAGGAAGGAAAAGTTCGATTCAGATTCTACTCTTCCATGGAGAGTTTGATCCTGATTCATACAATGATTGGGAAAATGAGTTGGAGTTTATCTTTGCCCGCCATAACTACACAACAGAGAAGCGGTTTCGTGTTGCAATTAAGGGGTTGTATGGATATGCACTTGACTGGTGGAATCAGGTTGCTAACACTAGGAGACGCACTGGAGAGCAGCAAGTTTCTTGCTGGTTTGAAATGAAGACAATAATGAAGAAAAGGTTTGTAGCCAAGTGTTATGGACAAACTGATTTGAAGAGGTTACACAGTCCATCTAGCACAGGTTGGGCACTACCTAGAGAAGAAAAGAACAGTAGCATCGGGGCATCTCAACGAGGTGTGAAACAAAGCAGTCCGAAGGGGGCAGTCCGAAAGACACAACCGAAACTGATTGTAGAGACTCTATCGGCCAGAACTGAATAGAAAAGAAAAGATGGTGTGGAAAAATGGCTGCAGGAAATCAAGGAGCAGGTGCTTAAAAGGATCAGAAACCCACATCCTTCTACAACACTAGAAGAAGATGAAGAAGCCAAAGACATCGAAACACAACTATCGGATGTTTCTGTTCAGGTTGAATCAATGGATACAGCTGCATCCAAAGGATGAACCAGAGGCTATAAGTGTGCTATTACCTGTCCAAAATGTGGCAAAAGAAGTGGTTGCTATTGGACCAAAAGCTGATCATGACAAGAATCACACAATGGTTTGCAGTTCAGGTGCATTTCATGAACCATTTGTTTGTGAATTTCTTATCAAACCAATTATTTGGATTAAGAACAGCCTTGTGGAGCGACTGAGACATATCAAAGGGTTGCGGCACATTGTTTTTGAACCAGGAGGAGTTTCATGTGAATTCAAAGTGAGCAACCACATTCTGAAACTAAAAACAGCCTCAGTCAAGCTCAATTTGAAAGATTTATTCACTCATGAAGATCAAGGTGTGCGACTGAATGTTCTTGAGGGAAAGGAGATCAGCAGTAACATAAGGAGAGGTTCAGGAAACAACACGTTCATGGTATGTTCTGCAACTTCTCGACAAAAACTGATACGTCAAGTTGAAGAATGTGCAGTGGGCAGGAACCATCCGAAGCTAAAGAATGAGTATGGGTGTGGTCTTACGCGACCACCTGATCTGAAGAAGACTAGTATGAGAGTATGTGGTCACATGTCTAAGAAAATTATGCATGCCGGTGATGTGTTCATAATTTAACGCATTTTTAGCATCATTTAGTATGCGTTTT
>OVAN01006925.1:0-20453 GCA_900406275.1 Anastatica hierochuntica | reverse complement strand
CTCATTCTTCTCCATCCTCTTGATACCATATTTTCTCACTAATTCTAGGGACATCATGTCATTAGAAGATGCTGTATCTACTAAAGCCTCTCCTTGAAGATTTCTTCTAGCAAGCAAGGTATTGTGAATCTTCCGGGGTGTGTTGCCTTATGAAGGACCTTATGATCGGTATTGGTCTTTGGTCCTTCATGCATCTTTATCACTTCTTCAATCACTTCCCTATTAGAGAGGACACTTTTGATGAATGAGATGCGATCCGAAAACCTTTTCACTTCTTCATGTCTTGGAAACAAAAACCCAATATCCATCAATTCCTTCCGAACCTTGGAAAGAACCTTCTTTTGAGCTCTAGTGTAGGACCGAGAAGGATTAGACAACTCTTCATATGTCTCATCACAACCTTGGAAGAACCTTTTTCATCAACCTCCTTAACCTTTTCAATAATAGGACTCTCTTCCTTCCTCTTGAGTTTGCCATCTTTATACCCATCTCCTTGTGAGATCTTTTCTATCGGTCCCCTATCACCATCCTTTGTTGGAACTTCCTCACAAGAAAGCATTTAAGATACTAAATAGCCCCTTAGTAGATCTTTTAGCTCATCCTTTTGAGCCATTATCTTCTTGATATCCTCTTTGAACTTTGGATGGTTCTTAGCTCTTTCCAACATAGGATGTTTGTCCTCAAAATCGGTAATGAACGCATGCATCTCACGAATTTTGTCAATAAGTTTCTCGTTGGATTCTTCGGGAAGGATTGGAGGTGGCACATATATAGCAGTGTTCACAATGGAATCCTCTTGTGAACTCTATTCCATTGAGGTCGTGTGATGACTTTCCTCCTTAGGTGTAGGTGCTTCTTCTTCGGTTTGGACCTCGTTGTTGGGTAGAGAGCTTCCAACAATGATCTCTAATTGTTCTACACCCAAAGCTTTCTCATAATGGACGCAATGTTTTGTCTCTTCCTCCTTGAACTTCTCATTCAAGCCTTGTCCCACATGGTCTTCACATTCATCATCATCATACTCATCAAAGATTGGTTCCCCCATATCAAAGTATTGATCATCGATGATGAATCCGGTCGTGGCTTTTTCATCATATCTCACAAATAAATCTTCATTAGTCTTAAATCCAAGAAGTTCCTCAAACTCTTTTATGGGATTCTCGGCTTCAAGGGAGAAGATATCTTTAGGTTGATGTGTGGACGCCACATTGATTGACTCTACTTTTTTGTGAATGTTGTACCTTGAAAAGAATAACAAACAAGTAGTAAGATAGTAAGAAACAAATAAAAATAAAGTTTAGTCTTTAGAATAATTGAAATCTTAAAGGAAAACAAAATCTAGATTTTGTACTCCCCCGCAACGGCGCCAAAAACTTGTTGCGCGGTTGTTTTAAGAAAACAAAAGGCAACGAAGCTTAAAAATTTATAAGTCGTTTCCTAACAATCACACAATCCGCAAGTGCACGAATATGTTATTGTAGTACTTTGGGGCCGAACCACAAGGAGCAAACCTTAGCTAGATAAGTTCAAACTATAAGAATACACAAACGTTCTTTAGAAAAGCGAATATGAAAACGGGGTTTTGGTTTTTGTGATTAAAGGAAATAAAATCAAGGAAACATAAGTAGACAAGGAGAGTCAAACATAAAAGTAAAGTATAAAGTAGAAACTTAAGTAAATAAGCAAGTAAAGGCAATAAGATAAAGATGGATCTTGGGATGATGGTTATAGGTTCGGGTTCAATCTAGAGGTGTGATGGACTTTGGTAAGGCTTTATTGGAGGATCGAAGCTATTCCTAGACCAAGAATCCCTATATAATCGATCAACCCACTCTCTTGACGGAGATCTATTCACCTATACACATTACATGGTTCAACTCTCGTTTGTTGCCTATCTAAACATGTATGTGATAGTGAGTCTCAAGCCCTTTTAGCCATTTATCACCTTGGTAACATCCAATCTCATGGGCCCAAGTGAAAGACATAGATCTAGTTCTCACAAGCATTTCATCGAACACTTTGTAGGCGTCAATGAGCAAGTAAATGGTGTTGAAGAACTAAACTAGATCTAGTAGGAATCTATGCCAAGATCTAGTCTAATCATCCATCACAACCCTAGATCTATCCCTAGCTTAATCAATGATCAGATTTAGTAGCTAGGTAATGGTTTAACAAGAGAAATCAACAAGAACTCAACCTCATGACTATGGAATCAATTCTTGAACTAATACCACTCTCATGGCTAAAAGTCATATTTGCAAGCTAACATATTTCACTCAACTCTCGTTTGTTGTGATCATTTAGCAAGCAATCATTAAGAATCATTCAAATTTTTCACCAAACTACCTAGCTATCTACTCCCGTTGGCTAAGCTAAGTTTGGCATACTTTAGGCTCTCCTATACATTTCATCGAACACCTCCCGGGCGTGAAATGTATACATGTCAAGATCTAGTTTTTATCCTAGATTTAGTATTAAGAACACCTAAACCATAGAGATATAATTCCTATCTATCACTAAACACCATTATCTAACCATAAATCATCTCAAGTCCACCATCCCCAAGATCCAAGACTACTCACACATCATATGAGAGAAGAGAGAAAAGATGAGAAATAGCAGCATGATTTAATAGATAAAAGATTTGAGATACAAGAGATAATCTTGATCTAAAGATCAAGAGAACCAACATAGAACATAAAAAAAGTGTTAAAAGGAGATGTTTTTAAGCTAAGGGAAAGTTGTTTTTGTTCTTGGAACATAAGAGGTCTATTTCTACTAAAGAGGGAGAGAGGAAGCCCTAAAAAGGGCATTTTCGGACAAAGGCAACAAGCCATCGACCTCCCAGGTCGATGGGAGCTTGCATAAGGTTGATGGGAGCTTCCCTTTAGCAGCAAGAGGGTTGTTTTCTGGAAAGGTGACCAGCCATCGACCTTGGGTGACAACGCATCGACCTGGAGGTCGATGGTAGGTTCCCTTTAATGATTCTTGTGGCTTCTTGCTCCTCTTTGATGCCTTGCTGATCCCCAATTCTTCCATAACATTTTTCTCCTCTTTTCCTTGATTTCTTAGCTCCAAATCCACCTTGAATCCATCTCTAAAGCCTCCATAGATCCATCCAAAGTTGCACCTATAAAATGCAAAGAAAATGCATGCAAATGCAAAATGTTCCTAAACAACACTCTAGACTCAAACTAATGCATTCTAAGACTTATATGCCATATATACAATCTAAAAGTGGATGAAACTAAGTTAAAATGCATCTAAATATGCATGAAAATATATACACATCAGTAGGCCTTGCAAAGAGGAAGTATATGCAAATAGTACGCAATTCTAGCGACAACTGAAAATGCATGAAGAAGAAGAAGAAGATGGAATGCAGCTCACTATAGACCTCCCAGGTTGATAGATTGCCACATAAGGTCGATAGCACAAAGCAACCAATACAAAACAACATTAGGGTAATTCTTCCCTTCCGTGTCCCTATAAATACCCTCTCTAAGCTTCCAAAAACACTTAAGCTACATACGCAATAAAGTTAGGATATTTTTAAGTTTGTTTTCTAAGATTGAAAACAAGTTTCTAGACACTTTGTTCTTGGATCTCTTTTATTTATTCATGTATTTCAAGTCTCTTTAATTCTTGTTCTTCCTCGTTCTTCATCTAATTTCTTATCTTTCAAAGGTCATTCCTTTCTTACAAAGATTTGATTTTATTGCATTTGCTTGAGTTTGTTTGCTCTTAATCATCTTTTTCACCTCATCTCTCCATCTTCTCACTTCAAGAATCAACTTTTAGGAAGCCAGTGACACTTCTTGGTTTTCCATGGGCTCTAGTGAGTAGAACATATTGGATCTTGGATTGGTAGACTAGGGAGTGATTAGGTGGTTAGCTAATGGCTTTTAGGGATAAATGAAACTTAAATCTCTATGATTTAGATGTTCTTGATAATAGATTTAGGATAAAGGTAGATCTTGACATGTATGCATTTCACGCCCGAGAGGTATTCGATGAAATGTCTAGGAGAGCCTAAAGATTGCTAGTTAAATGATCACAAGAAGAAGGAGTTGAGTGAAATATGTTAGTTTGCAAATATGAATTTTAGCTACGAGAATGGTATTAGTTCAAGCATTGATTCCATAGTCATGAGGCTAGTTCCTTTGATTTCTTTCTTTGTTGTTAGTTAGCTAAATGATTATCCCTCCTCAAACACCAAATCCGAGATCCACTTATGCATCATTTCAAGTCTTGTTTAGTGTGTTTAGGTTGTCTTTGCATCACTTCTCTTATTATTTACTTAGCTTAGGAGATATTGTACATTCCTATTGCTTGAGTCTCTAGTTCTTGTGAGTTCGACCCTTAAGTACTACAATCGAAGTAGTCGTATGCATGCGGTTTAATGAGGATTGTTAGCTGATTAAGGTTTATAAATTTCAAATTTGAAGTTGATTTAATCACACTACCAAATCGAAGCTCATCAAGTTTTTGGTGTCGTTGCCGGCGAACTATGTAGATTCACGTTATCATTTCAATTTTTCCTTAAACTAAGCTTTCTTATGTTTTGTTTTATTTTGTTTGGTTACTAACTTTCTTTTGAGTGTTTGTTTTTTTTGCAGGTACAATCTCAAGAGAGAAAGAAAATGCCTTCCTAGATGAATTCAATGTTGAAGCTCATGTTGTAAGAACAAGAAAAAGAGGGATAACTTCGAACCCCACGAGCTATCATGGAGCTGATGAGCCGTCCACCTCAAGAGAGGTGAGCGATACCATTCTAGAAATGAACCTTACAATGTTAAAGAACCTCCTTCTCTAAAGCATTAAAGAACGAAGTGACCTACAACTTGCTTAAGGAGTTGTTGCAATCGCAAAAGTAGTGGAAAAATAAGTTGAATGAAAGAAGGGGATGGATGCCACTAAGTATCAACCGTATGAGAACTATGCTCAAGGAATTCAATATGAAGAGGGTGGGAGATACCATCCTTGGATCATGGAATGTGAAGATCAACAAAATCATTCTTCCCAAGTCTCAAGAGAAGATGAGAACCACAAGTCTCAAGAAAGGGGAATGATTGAGAGAGAAAGAAACTTTTATTCCTTTTGTACCAAGATAGAAGTTATGGCCAACCTTTTTGGGTCACAAATAAAAGATAAAATAGCACATGTGGAGGAAACCAACACAAGGATTATAGCAAGGGTTGAAGGGAAAGAAGAAAGGACTCCCTCTCGACAAAACCGAAGCATTTGAAGAAAATACAATTGTTGTTGAGATTTTTGAAGAGGATGAATTTATAATTGAAGTTGAAGAAGCTATAATGGAATTTGAATCACAACTTGGATGCACAATTGATAAAAATTTTGTGATAAGATATGATGATGAAGTCAAGACCGTTTGTATCACAAGTGATTCATTCATTAGTATCAAGGAAGTAGTAGGCAAGGTTGGAAAGAACATTGAAGAACCTTTGGAGAATCTATTGGTGGCCGAATATAGAATGGAAAAAGAAGATATTTGCATTGATGATAAAGAAGCCTCAAGCAAAGAAGAAGCCATACTAGATGATATTCAAGAACAAGAAAAGAGCATCAATGAATTTGGGGAGATCAAATTATTTCCACCTAGTAATTCACTTCCTCGTATTTACCATAGTATTTTTTCTCTCTATTTTCATACACAAAATCACTGAACCAATTAAATGTACTCACTTACTCCTAATTTCTGTCTATTTACCCAAATTTTGTTAAACCGTGATTTGGTACTAATTAACTCGTAATTGTGAATAAAAATTGTGTTTTTCTCTAAATTACGATTTGTTTGGTTTCCAACTAATGAGAGTTATTAACTTCTCTCTAAACGTATCAGAGTTAACCCTAAGAGACAAAATCGACTTAGGGTAAATTGAGAGTTAGGGTTCGTGAATCGGTTTGGGGAAAAAATCAGGAGATTGTTGTTGTGAACCGGAGTTCAAGATCTTCAGTAGCCGATTGTGGTGGTGGATCGAAGGAGATGGCGTAAGTATTCTAACCGATTCATAATTTTGTGTTTTTGTTTTCTTCTTTGATTTTCTGGGTTCGTGATGTCGATATAGATTTTCTGGGTTTCTCATATGCTTGAGTTGGTTTTTGCAGTAAAGGTAAGAAGCGAAAGGTGTGAAAGGAACCAAATGATCGAAAGAAGAAAAAGGTGACAGAGGTAGAGGATGTGACAGAGACGAAGAAGCTGGAGGCGTTGCGGAGATCACCAAGGAAAAGAAAGAACACAATAGTAGAGGAAGTAGAGGATGTGACTGTGATAGAGAAGAAGAAGACAGAGCAGTTGGGAAAGGGTAAAAAGAAGCGAAAGAAGACAACACTAGAGGAGGAAGTAGAGGATGTGACAGATACAAAGAAGAAGAAGAAGAAGGAACAGTCGGGAAAGGGTAAAAAGAAGCGACATAAGACAACATTAGATGAGGAAGTAGAGGATGTGATAGAGAAGAAGAAGAAGGTGCCGTCGAGAAAGGGTACAAAGAAGCAACATTCAGAAGTAGAGGTTGTGACAGAGAATAGCGAAGAAGAAGATGGGAATCAGAAGGCAGATGAAGAAGACCCGACTGAGAGATTTGAGTTTGATGTAGAGGATGATGTTGCAGGGTTTGTGGATGAGTTGCCAGCACGATAACTTCATAACTCTCATTAGTTGGAAACGAAACAAATCAAAATTTAGAGCAAAATGCAATTTTTAATTGCAATTACCGATTTATTAGTACAAAATCACGGTTTAGCAAAATTTGGGTAAATAGACAGAAATTAGGAGTAAGTGACTATATTTAATTGGTTCACTGATTTTGTGTATAAATATATAGAGAAAAAGACTGGGGATAAATATGAGGAAGTGAATTACTAGGCGGGAATAATCTGAGCTCCCATGAATTAGAAGAACTCTTCGAATATCCTAGTATGGAAGCTATGAATACAAAGTTTGAGGATGATGCATAGAAAGAATGGAATCTCTCAACCAAAGAAGAACCACGTGATATCCATGGCCAAGAAGAAATTCAATAAGGAAGAGTCTAAGGAGAAACAACAAGAGAACATTGAAGAACATCAACAAAGGTTTCAAGAAGAATAATCTCAAATGGACAAGCCTTTTGACAAATACTTTGGCTTGTCCCCACAAAAGAAATGAGCATAGATGATCCAGGAAAGATTTCTTTTGATGAGATAGGGATGAAGAGATTTAAGGGGTGGTTCTATGATGAATATGAGTCGGGTGATCCATGGGTTTATCAAGGGAACTGAAAAAGAAAGTCAAGCTAAGGTACTTTAAACCAAGCACACTTGGGAGACAATCCCATGAATATCTTTTTTTTTATATTATGCTTTGAGTTTAATTTTTATTATGGTTGTGTCTTTGGTTGGCTTGCAAGTGTGTTTAGGGAAATTAGAAGCTTGTAGCTCCTTTGAGTTGAGCTTATTGATTTAAAATGTTTTTCAAATCATATTTTCTAAATATTGTGTGAATTTGAGTTAGACACTTGATTAGGGACGTCTAATAGTAGTTTTTATGCATGAATTTGATTTTGTGTGGTCTTATAGTAGCACTGGATTGGTGTATTTGATATTAGCTTCATGATAAAAGGCAAGTTCCTGAGTTACTTGTTTGAATCCATGAGTAATTTGAAATAAACTTATCCAAGGAAAGTATCTTATTCATCAATATGAGTTTGATTTTGTCTTGAGAAATATATTTAACATGAATGCTTTGGAAAGCGAAACGTTGATTTAAGCTTGAGTTGAAAGTTGCTTGAATGATTTTGCTATGTTGACTTGAGTAGAACCGATTGAATATTTACTTTTCCTTGAAATGACTTATGGTTCATACTCCTACTTAGTATTTCATTCGGATTTAATTGCCTCTTGATACTTATTTGTCTAATTGTATTATTTATGTACCAAACTCGAATCAAAGTACAACGAAGAAAGCACATATGAAGAAGCTCAAAGAGAACAAATAAGTTTCAAACGAATTCTTCTTCAAAAGCCAATGCTCCTCCACTCATTCATGCATAATCATGCAAGGTACAAGTCCACGACCCTTGTATATACATTTACATGCATTATGCTTTTAAAAACTCACTTTGTCACAATTTAAGATTAACCAGGACGATGAAGTTTAATTCTGTGGGAGGGAGTAGATACTAATGAGCATTTTTATTTGTTTTGCTTTGCTTTTTCATCCTTGAGTCATCATTGTGAATATGCATTGTGCATAGTTAAATTTTGTGAAAAGCAAAAATAATTGAAAAAATTTCATTGGTTTTTGAAGTTCACATAGATGCATTCATGCGAATAAACATAAAGGGTGCATTTAGCATAGAGAACCATGCCTTGTAAGTAGTCTTAGTCATGTGTACAATTCAATGCCCTAATTAGTAGTAATATAATGCTTGAACCATTTAGAAATTTTGAAAATCCATACTTGGAATTGGCCTCTTGAAGTTCTTTGTGAAAATTGAAGCATAAGAGATTTGAAGTCAATCCCAACTACGAAGAACCTAATTGAATTGAGTTTTTCTTGCTTATTGTGTTGAAGTTCTCTTTTATGGTGAAATACTTGACACTTGAGTAATGTTTTAACCCTATTTTACCCCTCTTCTTAACTTAAGTGGCTACTCTCATCTTAAGAGTAGTTACCCCATGTTAAAAACCCCACAACCTTTCTTTTTAGACCCTCCTAATCATTTGAATGTGAGGTCTCTTTTGGAAAACGCACACATGGGAAAAATCTCGTATAAAATGAAGTGGAACGACAAAGTATAGTGCTTCATTCGAGTTAGCCTCATCTTAAGGTTAATTAGAATTTAGGAAGGATTTTTTCAGTTCATGCATGGGTTTGGGGATTTATTCTTGGTGTATCTAGTGTCAAAGACTTGATAAGTAAGTTCTTAAATGGGATAAGATGCAAGTGTGGTTATAAGAAAGGAAAATATATGTAGGAAGAGGAGTTTAAGAGACTCAAAAAAATATCTAGTTCTAGCATATGTCTCAAAAATGAAATAGAAAACGAGAGTCTCTAATGATACTCAAAAGAAAAATGAATCATAGGAATTGATTTAGTAATAGTGGTTCTAAATTAAAAGGAATATAGAAGAGAGATGCTAAAAGATAAAGAGCTTAAGTGAAGGAAAAGAAGAATATGTAAGTGTTTATTGAGAAATAAAAGAGGGACTTGTTGAACTCATTGGAAAAAATCGATAAATCATGCTAAGAAAGAGCAAAAAAGGTTTAATCTCTAGAGTCTTAAAACACATCCGAGTAGTGTAGGAAACAAATGAGAATCAGATTGAATAGCTTAGTGGAAGCAATAGCTTTGCGTATGCATAAGATGTTTGGCTACAACCTTTATTTTGCCATATGTCTTGCACTATTTGTTTTTGAGAGAAACCACATTGAAAATTGATTGAAAACTCCCATAAAACATTTCTCTAAAATACATCCTTTTTTTCCAAGCCAAGTAGAATGAGACTTCTTGCCCATAAGTAAAGACCGCATATCATAAGCTGAATTGAGTATTAAGGGATTTGTGAATGACATGATTTTTGAATGTTAAACTTAGTTTCCTAGAGATGGTTCTTGTGATGATCACGGCGAAGTACATTAAGTATTCATGATCCATGCATTATGTTATTGTTGTTTAGGACCTTTGATTGGAAGTCTTTCTAGATATACTTGGCATGTGTTCTCGTTTTTAAACCTCGCTTCCGGGTTTTGTCTTTGTTGTTTGCTAGAGGACAGGCAAAGGGCAAATCTGGAGGAGTTGATGTGTGCATGCTTTCATGCATTCTTCAACTTATTTTATCAATTTTTATAGCTTTAGGTTGTATATAATGCATTTTAGTGTCAAAATTTGTATTGTTTAGGATTTGAATCTAGTTTAGGATTATTTGCATTTTGCATGCAGTTCTTTGGATTTTTGTAGGGATTGGATATAGAGAAGAAAGAGAGGACTTTGGAACTGGATTCTTAGTGGAAATGAAGTGAACAACGAGTATTAATCAAGGTAAAATGAAGAAGAATCAAAGGAAGCAAAAGGGAATGAAGAATAATTAAGGGATGGGAAAAGGAATAAAGAAAGATAAAAATGGATCGAAAGATGTGTGTGGAGCCATGTAGCTTGGATTTTGATTCAAAGATTTATGAAGAGAAGCAAGGAAGAGGAGAATCCTATGGAATAAACATATGGTAGGTCATGAAAAGAGGAAATACAAGCAAATAATAAGCCATTCTGGCGGCGATTGAAAATGCAAGAAAAAGAAGCTGGAAAGCAGCTCACCATCAATCTTCCAGGACGATAGTTCGCCACATAAGAACGATAGCAGAGAGCATCTGACCTAAAACCACATTAGGGAAACCCTTCTCTTCCCCCTTGCCTATAAATACCCTCTCATAGCCTTCAAGAACACTTAAGCTACTTCAGCAATAGATTTTGGATATTTTTAAGTTTGTTTCTAAGATTCAAAACAAGTTTCTAAATACTTTCTACTTCGATCACTTTTATTTAATTATGTATTTCAAGTGTCTTTAATTCTTGTTCTTCATCTAATTTCTTATTTTTCAAAGTTCATTCTTACAAAGTTTGGATTTTTATTGTATTAATTTGAGTTTTTTTTGCTTTCAATAATCTTTTCTCATCTCACCCCCCTTCTTTCAATTCAAGCATGGACATTCAAGAAGCTACTAACACTTCTTGGTTTTCCATGGGCCTTAGTGAGTAGAACATATTGGATCTTGGATTGGTAGACTCAAGAGTGATTAGGTGGTTCGCTAATGGCTTCTAGGGATAGATGAAACTTGGATCGCTATGGTTTAGGAGTTGTTAATGTTAGATCTAAGATAAAAACTAGATCTTGACATGTATACATTTCACGCCCTAGAGGTGTTTAATGAAATTTCTAGGAGAACTTAATGTATGTTAAGTTTAGCTTAGCCAACGGGAGTTGATAGTTAGGAAGTTTGTTGACCAAGTGGAATGATTATAAATGATTGCTAGCTAAATGATCACAAGAAGGGAGAGTTGAGTAAAATATGTTAGTTTCCAGATATAAATTTTAGCCATGAGAATGATAATGGTTCAAGGACTGATACCATAGGCGTGAGACATTTTCCTTTGATTTCTTTCTTTGTTGTTAGTTAGCTACTTTATTATCCCTTCTCAAACATCAAATTCGAGATCCACTTCTCCATCATTTCAAGTCTTGTTCAGTGTGTTTAGGTTGTCTTTTAATCACTTCTCATCTTATTTGCTTAGCTTAGGAGATATTGTGCATTGATATTGCTTGAGTCTCTAGTTCTCATGGGTTCGACCCTTGAGTACTACGATCAAGATAGCCATATATTTGTGTTTTAATGAGGATTGTTAGTTGATTAAGGTTTATTGATTTAAAACTTGAAGTTGATTTAATCACACTAGCAAATCGAAGCTCATCACTACTGTATTAATCCTTCACATTCTTTTGGCTTAGCTTTCTTCCGTCGTTAGTCTAGTGATGGAAATGTGTTTTGAGGGTGCTGATTGTCACTTAAGTTGGCTATGACCATTGTTTGCCTTCTTTAGGTGTTTTAGGTTCCATGTTTGCTATATATTTTCGGGTTAGTCTAGAGTGGTCGATTTGCTAACTCGGACCTATGGACTTCTGTGTTTTAACAATTTACCCCTTAACTGAGTGAATCCCCTATTACTCATCCTTCAATTTTACCATGTTTGCAAAGCAAAAGTAATTTGTTCGAATTAAATTGGCGGTTTTTCAAAATACGGTTTACAATGTGCCATGTTTGGCTAACCTGCTCCACGGGGCTATGGTGAATATACATGATTTTTAAAATTTTATCTTCTTAAAATACCAAGCCAAATGTTATAGTTTTAACGTTAGATTTGAAAATGCTGTAATTACGTGGAAGAAAACTAGTTGAGATGAGTCTAAATAATTTGCTGAAGGAACACACACGTTAGATAACCGATGAATGACACAAACCTTGTAACAAAAAACACAGTTTTATTAGGAATCCTTTAAACACTCTGTTTAATCTGTTTTACTCAATCTACCACAACTTGGTAATTGACACAGACCAATTTCTAATGTCTACCCGACCACACAAACTTGTGTTACGTAGACAAGCTTTGTCTCTCTTCGTCACTTTTGCTAACCCTAAATTTCTTGCTTAGTCTTCAAAAGTGATAAAGTCTTCTTGCATCCATCCGACCATTTATACTCGCGGCCCATAGACAAGCATACGAATGAACTTGGTTCTGATCTGAGTCATGGTAGTGCTATTTGCAGATGGAATCCAATTCCTGCAACATAGCATGTAGAGCACAGCCATTGTGGGTGTCATGTGTTTGGACTAGAAGTCTTCCCAACGATTCT
Organism: Anastatica hierochuntica; assembly: GCA_900406275.1. Taxonomy (NCBI): domain Eukaryota; kingdom Viridiplantae; phylum Streptophyta; class Magnoliopsida; order Brassicales; family Brassicaceae; genus Anastatica; species Anastatica hierochuntica. The sequence continues at coordinate 8,046 of OVAN01006925.1, read as the reverse complement.
TCCTACCTCCTGTCAACAGCATAATAGCTTCAGATAATGGAGCATCCAAGTAGACTTCAGATTCTCGGCTAGGTTTGGTATCAAACGGTAGGAGGAACATGCGATTGATCAAATCAGGAGAGAACTCATACAGTTGTCCACGGACATAAACCAACAACATATCCTGCGAGTGATTCTCAAAATCTCCTAGGTTACTGTAGAATTCCCTAACAACCTGTTGGACATACTGATCTATCTCAACTACAGTAGGTAGCATTCCGGCTGTTTTCAGAATATCTTCCACACCCATCATGTCAGACTTACCAAGAGGAAGATACTTTTGATCTAGAAAAGCTCTGACCTTGAAACTCTTGTAGGCCTCTGCACTGTTCTCAGACAGGAATTTCAGATTAAATGGACGAACTGGTACCTTATCAAAGATCGCTTAAAACATCTGGATCTTCCGGAGATGTTGCTTGCGATTTTCGGCCATGCGCTCTTCAAATGAGGGAAAATCAGTTCGTGGCCCTTCTCGAGGCTCTCTGAAAAATTCAACATCATCCTCGATTTCCTTTGCATGTCTGTACTCAGGGAAATCATCAACATCACCATTTGTGTAAACCATTGGAGCCTTCCCGGGTCTTCGATTTGGCTGCAACGGTTCCCAAGAGTAACCTTCAATGGTAACTATCTCTGGAACAATACCCGATGCGGTTCGAGATGATCTAGCGTTTGCAGCCGTGAGACGGTGGAGAGCTTCTCGTTGTGTGCAGGTAAGAGGCATCGCGATTGTGTATTTCAGAGATTAAGATGGTTCAGGAAACTCAAGAGACTCTCACAATTGCTGCAACTTGGGTTTGTTTCACATACTCTCTTCTCCTTTATGGCGGCACCTCGAAAAGTCAAAAACAAAACTGGACCCACGAAGCCCACTTGTTTTGGGCTGGATAAGTATACTCACAGAAATTATCCAAACCACATTCTCGATTCACACTAAGACAACAGGATTTTGTGTCAACCAGAAAACTAGTTGTGTCAATCCCTCACTCACCACAAAACATCCAATAACCACAATGCACGGTTACAAGTGAGTACCCCATGTGACGATTGATCAATGCAGCCCCAGACACAAGAGCCGCTTTTTCACGCACCCCCCTTTTTTCTTTATATTTTATTAGCATATATACATATATCAAAAACACTCTTACAGGTACACCCTCACTTGTTTCAAGACATTAATTTTTCATTGTTGGAATCACTTGGAAAAATTTCTTGAGGGAAAAACTATTCAACCCACCAGCACATCAAGTAGCTATTTCTCTAGGAGGAGCTTTCATACTTGATTATCAGTATGTCTGAGCAAGAATTCTTGAAAAGAGCTAGAAAGTTGAGCCCCTCTGCTACTGGTGTTTAAACACATGGACGTCATGGGTGCTCTAGTTTCAACGACTTATCTCTATCATAAAGAATTATCTTTCTCAGGGTCCTCTTTCAATATTACACTTGGTTAGCAAGATTGTAAAACAATCGAGATAGATTCTTGTCTTGATCTTCAGAGTTTGCCTTCACAAGAGGACTGAGACATCTGACTGCTAATGGGAGGTTTTATTACAGAAGACATCAAATACTCTACTAACAATGAGCAACTTAATGTGATGAGACATGATCAGAATGATATCTGCAGAGTACTTGTTATTCTAACCGAAACAGAGTTAAAGTTCACAAATACCAAGGGCTTTACACAGAAAGACAAAGGTGTTAAGATCTAGGTGCTTAGTGAAAATATCAGCAAGTTGTTTGCTAGTGACTACATGTTCAATCACCACAAGTTTTTCCTCAACAAGCTCCCTCACAAAGTGATGTCTAATATCAACATGTTTAGTGTGTGAGTGTTGAATAGGATTCTATGATATATTTATAGCACTTTTGTTATCACAAAACACATGGAAAGGATCAGAATGAATACCATAGTCGGCCAGCATTTGTCTCATCCAGAGGAGCTGAGTGCAGCAACTCCCTAGAGCGATGTACTCTTCCTCAGCTGTTGACAGAGTCACACAGTTCTGTTTTTTGCTATGCCAAGAGATGAGATTGTTGCCCAAAAAGAAACATCCTCCTGACGTACTTTTGCGATCATCAAGACAACCAGCCCAATCTACATCACAAAACCCTTCAAGATTAGCATTACTATCTTTGGTATAATAAATACCAAAATCCAAGGTTCCACGAATGTATTTGAAGATTCGCTTTACGACTGCCAAATGTAAACTCCTTGGAGATGTTTGATAGCGAGCACATACACCTACACTGAAGCATATGTCTGGTCTACTAGTAGTCAGGTAGAGAAGACTCCCGATCATTGCTCAATACGTGCTCTCATTAACCTTGGCTCCTTCCGGATCTTTAGACAACTTTGTTGTCGTACTCATAGGAGTCTTTGAGGCCTTTGAGGTTTCCATTTCAAACCTTTTAATCATGTTTTTGGAATATGTACTTTGAGTCACAAATATTCCTACGTCCATTTGATTGATTTGCAAACCAAAAAAGTAGTTCAACTCACCTACTCAGCTCATTTCAAATCTTTTGTCATATCAACAATAAACTGATCCACCAACACTGTCTTTGTTCCACCAAAGATGATGTCGTCAACATAGACTTGAACAACCAGAAAATCACTTTCCTCTTGCCTTAAAAACAGTCTTGTCGACACTTCCTCTCACAAAGCCTGACACAAGTAAGAATTGTGCCAATCTTTCGTACCAAGCTCGGGGTGCTTACTTCAGTCCATACATGGCTTTCTTTAGTTTTTAAACGTGATCAGAGAACTCCGGATCCTCAAAGCCTTTTGGTTGTGACACATAGACTTCCTCCTAAAGCAATCCATTCAAGAAGGCGCTCTTGACATCCATTTGAAAAAGTTTAATCCGTAGATCACAAGCTATTCCCGATAACAATCTAATGGATTCAAGTCTAGCAACTGGAGCAAAGGTTTCATCAAAATCCACCCCTTCAATCTGTGAGTACCCTTGAGCAAGTAGTCTAACTTTGTTTCTAACCACTATCCCATTTTCGTCAATCTTGTTCTTGAATATCCACTTTGTTCCCACTATGTTGGCATTCAAGGGCCGTGGAACCAAGTCCCACACATCTAGACGAGTGAATTGTTCCAATTTCTCATGCATTGTCCCTGTCCAAAATTCATCCTCAAGTGCCTCTGTTACACTCCTTGGTTCTATCGGCCAGACAAAGCAGGCATGCTCCACCACCTCTGCAAGCATCACCATCTCTTTGAAATTTATCTTTTTCTTACGAGTCATCATCCTTTCATTCAGATCACCAATAACATCTTTCTCTGAGTGATTCCTGTGAACTTGTATTGCATCGCCTGAGGTGGTCAGCTCCTCTGATTTTTCACTTGTGACAACTTCCTCTGGCTGAGATTCGCTGAGTGACTCAACTCTCTCCTGTTGCATTTCTGTGATTTGATAGTTACTGCTATCTTCAAAAGCCACATTCACAGATTCTATCACTGTTTTGGTCCTACGATTGTAAACTCGAAACGTCATGCTGTTTGTAGCGTATCCTAGGAACATTCCCTCATCACTTCTTGAGTCAAATTTTCCCAAGTTATCCTTATCATTAAGGATGTAGCAAACGCAACCAAACATATGGAAATAGCTCATATTTTGAGTTTTTCCTTTCCATATCTCGTATGGGGTCATGTTGGTACCAGACTTCACATATACTCGGTTAACAATATAGCAAGCAGTCTTAATGGCTTCTGCCCAAAATCTGAGTGACACACCGTTTCCATGTATCATTGCCCGAGCCATTTCTTGAAGTGTACGATTCTTCCGTTCAACAATTCCATTCTGTTGAGGAGTCCTAGGAGCAGAGAACTGGTGCTTAATACCCTGATTCTTACAGAAGTTCTCGAATAGATCATTTTGAAATTCCCCTCCGTGATCACTCCTGATTTGCATTATGCTTCCTTTTTCATTCTAGAGCTGCAAGGCCAGAATTTTGAAAGTCTCTAAAGTCTCACTCTTCTCACGAAGAAAACGTACCCAAGTGAATCGAGAGAAATCATCTACCACCACCAAAATGTACCTTTTTCCCGAAAGAATTTCGGTTTGGACTGGCCCCATTAGATCCATGTGAACAAGTTCCAGGAGACTTTTAGAGGTTATTTCACTCAGCCGCTTATGTTGTACCTTGATATGTTTCTTTTCATTACACGCTCCACAGACAGTAGAGGCTGACCCTTCCAGCTTAGGAACTCCACGTACTACTCCACCATTCACCAATCTGACCAACCCATCATAGATCATGTATCCAAGCTTCTTGTGCCATAGATATGTGTGTATTCAACTGCCGAGAAACAATTTTTTGAGTGTTTCAATATATAACAGTTTTTCCCTGCCCGAATGCCATACAACACAACCTGGTTGTGTGAATCAACTGCCTCTACTTCAGTTTTGGTAAAGATCACCTTTACACCTTCATCACACAGCTGGCTGATGCTTATCAGATTTGCTTTTAATCCTTCAACCAAGTATACATTTTCCACTCTGGGTTGTTCAGAGTCATTCAGAGTTCCTACTCCTTGGATTCTACCTTGACCACCATCACCGAAAGTAACTTTTCCACCTTTTACTTTATCAAGAGCGTCCAGACTTCTCCGATTGCCTGTCTTGTGTCTGCTGCATCCATTGTCAAAGTACCATCTCTGTGAATCTTGTTCTGACGTGGATGTGTATGCTACATTGTTCAGCAGGTGCATTTCATGTGTTCCTGGTCTCTTATCTTCACATGACTCATACATTTCTTGTGTCACATACGATAGCAGGCAGGTTAACTGAACTTCTTCGTTTACGTTTGAGCTTTCTGCGTTAGAGTCCTTGATGGATTCAGCTTTACTGAGATCAGCAATTTTTGTAACCTGGTTGGACAGTCCATACAACAGATGTTTGGCTATCACACTTTACCGTATTGTAAAGGGTTTGGAAAACACTTCCCTTGTTTCTAGGCTTCACGTGTTCGCTTTTGAAACACTCTACAGTTCCTTTTCCTGTATCCTTGTAAGCCACAACACTAGCATCCTCAAACTTTATTCAGTCTTGAGTTGGTAAAACGATATAACTCTTTTGACCTGTTCTTTTCTTGAGAGCTTCTTCCATTTTTCATCATTCCTTGACCATTGGTGTGGATTGGTTTGTTTTGAGTCAGTTCCAGCTTTTCCTCATATGTAGTACCATTCTTAACAAACATAGTGACACCAGATGTTCCTACTGCATCAACATGTTTTGAATAACCAAGTCCCCTATTAACCTTAGGTGGTTGCCCCATTTGGAGAATTTTCTCTAGCTCCTGAGTTCCACTGTTGAGCATCCTGACTTGCTTGTTGTTTTCATGCAGTTCATGAAACAGACGTTGTGCTCTTTCTTGTTCTTCACTGACTTGACCTTGCAACACTTTTAGGTGTGTTTCCAGGGCCTTTGTCCTCTTCTTCTCTTGGGCTAGTGCTTCAATCTGCCCTGATCTTGTTTCGTGGCCTTTGGCTTTCCAGCATCAACTTCTTCTGTACTCTGTTCCAGCTCAAGAATGTTGACTTTGGCTTTCAGCATAGCCTTGTCTTTGTTTAGTTGCAGATTTTCTTTTGTCAGACTCAACCAACTTTCATACAGCTTTGATATTCTACTTTAGCATCGATCTCATCTTCGTCATTGTCTTATTCAGACAAATTCTCTGTGGCCTTTTCTGGAGTCTTGGCAGTGAATGCAACAAAGTTTAGCAGATCTTCTTCCTCCTCATCTTCCGTATCCGACTCACTAAACACACATAGTGATATGTCTTTTGACCGAGAATGGTTAGGACATTCACTTCTCATATGCTCCATTCCTTTACACTCAGGACATCTTAACTCTTTTCTTTTTGCCAATAGGCAATCAGCCTTCACATGACCAAAACCTTCACACTCAAAGCATTGTAGATCTGATCTCTTTTTTCCAGATTCACGATCATTACGAAAGCTTCTTGGGTTACTTCCTTCATGATCATTTTTCTGAAATTGCTCATTCCTCTGGTTCTGGTTGTTTCCTTTCTCCACACGTTTTAGCATCTTGCTAAAGTTTTTAGCTAGAAGACCCATATTCTCTTCTAGTTTGTTCAATCTTTCACCATCAATTTCTGCTGCAAACGCGATACCTTTCTTGGTTTCACCCACACCTGAGGCTGCTTCCATCTCTTCTGCCTTTAGCATACCTACAAGCTTGTAAAATTTTAGTTCATCTGTGTTGGATGTCATCTTCAGAACAGCTCTGAGAGCAGAGAATTTTGGAGGCAAGCATCTGAGCAATTTTTTGACCAGTTTCTTATCTTTGTACTTTTTGCCTTACACAGATGCTTCGTGTGCCATCTGTTTCAGTTTGGCACTGAAACCAGCAACCGTGTCATTAGGATCCATTCGCAACATCTCAAATTGGGTGGCCAAATGATCCAATCTTGTACGTTGACACTCATATCACCTTCAAACGAGTTCAACAATATTTCCCAGGCTTCTCTAGCTGATTCACTTCCTTGGATTAGTTTGAATTGCTCAAGATCCACAGCTCCAAAGATAGTTGACAAGGCTTTGGAGTTAAATTTTGAGTCCTTCTTTTCTTGCTCTGTCCACTTGTCCTTTCGTTTAGGAAGTTTGTTACCTTCAACATCAATGATGTACGGCTCTTCCCATCCATCTTCAACAGCGGTCCACGCAACTTCATCAACACTCCAAATCAATTGTTTCATTTGAGCCTTCCAATGACCATAATTGTTCTCATCTAGAACCACTGCCTTTTGCACTGCAACGAGTTCTTTGACCGTGGTATTCATTGTAAGTCCAAGATCTCAACCTGTAACTTAGATTGCCTTGCTCCGATACCAATTGAAGGAACACGCATGTTAGATAACCGATGAATGACACAAACCTTGTAACAAAAAACACAGTTTTATTAGTAATCCTTTAAACACTCTGTTTAATCTGTTTTACTCAATCTACCACAGCTTGGTAATTGACACAGACCAATTCATAATGTCTACTCGACCACACAAGCTTGTGTTACGCAGACAAGCTTTGTCTCTCTTCCTCACTTTTGCTAACCCTAAATTTCTTGATTAGTCTTCAAAAGCTATAAAGTCTTCTTGCATCCATCATGCCTTTTATACTCACGGCCCAATCGTATTTTCACAAGATCTTCAAATCTCCAAAGTTTCCTTTTACTCCTCTTTTCCTTTTCCTTCACGATCACGTTAATGCTTCTAATTCTTCTATCACTCTGTGTCACTCCATCACACCTTGTTGCATTGTTTTGCCACGAAACCTCTTGTGCTCACATTTGCTTCGAAAACCTATAACATAATTTGATGAAAAGTTAAAACCAACTAATGATAATTGCTATAACTTTAAATTATTTATATATGTGTTTTGGTGCAAACGCATAACATCGTGAGTCATCTCCGTTTTCTATTTCAGTTTGTAAATTTTATGTACGTTTATACAATGCAATGTTTGTTTCTCCATAACTTTTATTTTTTTTATGTTACAATATCATAGGGTGTAAACAAAAGTCACTAATATTTAACATTATTTTCAATTGTATTTGGGCAAAATTCATTGGAAAAACCAATACATTGCAAAAAAAAATTTTGACCGAGAAAGAGAAAGATGACTTGGTGTTGGAGTTTTAAATTTGTAAAACCCGTTTCCTAATAATAACACAATCCGCAAGTTATATGTCATCATAGTACTTGGGGGTCGAACCACAAGGAGCAAACTTAGAGTAGATGGACCTAAGCTTTGGGAATACACATTTAAACTTAATCTAAGCAATTAAGGGAGGTTTGTTTTGGTTTTGGTTTNGTTTTGGTTTTCTTAAGGTTCTAAAAGTAAAAGCAAGGAAAGAAAGTAAACATAAACTTCTAAAGATACTAACTTGAAATAAACTATGAACTAGAATGATAGACCCATAGATGTCATAATCGATCTACTTAGCTAGGCGATGATGAGGATGTTAGATCAAGCTA
>OVAN01006924.1:0-20453 GCA_900406275.1 Anastatica hierochuntica | reverse complement strand
CAAATCTTCCACTTGCTCATTCTCACAAAAATTTGCTCAAGGTAAAAACAATCTCCCTATACTTTCCATCTTTCTCTCTTCTTTGTATAATGGCCGTGAATGATCTAGTTTTCGCAAATGCCTTGCCGTCGAATTTTGACCTCGAGAGCTTACAAGTTCAGGAAGGCAAAGTTATACTGAAAGTCGAATTCGTGCTGCACTCCATCGATGCTGACGAAGCGAGGGAATACTGGCGGGTTACATATGGTATCGAAGCTTTGCCGGCTGAATCGTGGTGTCCGCCGAGGCCGAAATTCAAAAAGGACGCCCGTAGACCGAGCGAATGTCTAAAATCATACCTCGCCGTCATCCGGGATTTCCATCGAGTCCCGGATGAGGTGAAGTTCCGAATTCCGAAAGCCGGAGAGGATGCTGATTCTTCGCCTCGTGGTTTCTTTACGTGCTATGAGGCGCATTTGTTGCTTTGCCGATTGTGGTTCCCCATTCCGGGAGTCAAAGTGCAGTTTTTTGATCATTACGGTTTATCGATCGTTCAGCTCTCGCCCATCGGTCTCCAACACCTCGTTGGACTTTTGGTTTTGGGTTCCGAGCGAGGGATGGACTTAACCGTCGATTATCTATTGGCGCTTGTAACTACATGGATCATGGGTAAATCGCTTCGGTATTGCCTCAAGCCTAGGAAAAATATGGCGGTGATCCAATTGTTTACGTCCAACTTTTATAATTGGGACAAACGATACTTCTTTTTTCGTTTAGACAGTGCCTCTATCAAAAGCGAATACATTTCTTCATTTCGGCGTGAATGGGGTCCCGCGGATATCGCTTTTGATACTCTGACCGTTTTTTTCGTTTGTCGATATCTGATAACTCTTTCGTTTTGCAGATTCGGATCACCTTCCCCCGCATCCGGCAGATATCTGCGTTTGTAAGCACGTTCTTTGAGGCGGTTTGTTCCACTGGGGTTACTTTTCCCCGCAGCGGGTTCGTAACGTGGTCACGTATCACAATAATCATACTCAACCCGACGCGATCTCGGAAGGGGAGCTTGAACCGACCATGGATAACTTTTCCCCGTACGAGTTGTCTCCCGACTTTGAGAGGGTGAGATCTCCCCGAAATGAGCGCGCACCCGCTAATGGGGGCGGCATTGTTGAGAATGGGAGAGGGCCGTCTGAAGGGCCATGACACCAAGATATACTCGGCGGAGATGGTAGTGGTCCGAGTCAACCTTCGTTGCCGCCTTTTGGAGAAGGGTCGGAATGGGAGGCCTTTTTCGCTTCCCTTGATGCCTCGATGTATCAAAACGTGGCTACCGCGGGATTTTCCAGGTCCGGGCATTATGCGGAGGCTTCACGTTTGTGCATGGGGGTTAGTTTTCGTACATACGATATGATTACAATCGTTCGAGTGATATTGCTTCTAACTTTCAAGGATTTTGTTTTGCAGGGTCTCCATGTGATGGATGAGGCCCTTCGGGCGACAACCTGGAGGCAGAGACGGCTCGGTTCAAGGCCAAGAGACTTGAAGAAGAGAACGCTCGTCTAAAGAAGGAGGTCGAAGCAGTTCGTCTCGCGAAAGGGAATTCGCGCGGAGTCAAGCATCGCAGACTCGCCGTGCGAACAGGCGCGGAAAGCGAGAGGTCGCCTCGATTGTGGCTGATCGCTCGGTCCAATTTTCGGCGGATTTTGACCAATACAAGCGTGCTCATCAGACCTTTGGAGAATACCGCAAATGTCGTGGTTCGGTGGGCGCACTGTATTGTACCCAGCTTCATAACTACTCCTACAACCTTGAAATGGACAAAATGTCCGGTCACGTGAAAAAGTGTAAGGAAGTCTTGTCTTCGATCCTGTCTATCGAAGAGAGGGTTCGAGGTCACTAGGCCCTGATTCCCGTTTCTCCCGATTCGGGGGAAGTCGGGGACACTGCTCGGTGTGACGAGGACACGGTCGATCAAAACCCGGGACCGTCTAGTGTATGCAACTTCTCGATATCTGGCAATTTCGAGTACGATTTCTGAGCGAGAAATGTTCGTTTGCTAAGGGAGTGTGTTCCCTGTTATTGGTAGTATTCTGACCAAGTGTGGCCGTTTTATGTTTGTCGGGTTTGGCCGTGTGTGGCCTTGAAACCCCTTAACTTATAATTTTAGTGTTAATCAATGATATTTTTCGTTTTGATTTGGTTGCGTATAAGTGGTGTTACGGTTGCAAAGAAAGATCATGAGTCGTTGTTTAATGTCTACTCTTCTGAGAATCGCTATATTCGTTGTTCGTTTCGGATACGAGTTGTCGAAAGATTTACTCTTTTGAATTTTTTTGAACGTGAGAACATAGGCGAAGAGACAAATTTTGGAATCTCGTACTGGTTAGATACTATGTCTTCAGATGTTTGAGATCAGTGTGTTGATTTTGGTTTGATTTGGTGTAGAGGGAAAACACGAGTTGTCGTCTCGTATTTAACTCTTGTCATTGATCGTTCTGTGAGTTGCTCGTCCGGGATGTTCAGAAGTTTTGTAAACCTTTTTGAGCGTTTAGATATGAACGAAGAGACATGTTTTAGGATCTCGTATCGATTAAATATCATGCCTTGAGATGTTAGAGACCAGTGTGCTGGGTTTAGGGCGAGACCTAGGTCTACTCTCGGTTTCAGGGCGTGCGGTGACTAACTCCGGCTTACGTTTCCCGTTTTCGATTTCGACCTGGTTCCGTCTCGATATTGAAGTCTGCGGTAAGTTCTCGACTTATATGATTTGCATCAATCGGGAACCGAGCATCTCTCCAAAGACAATTTCTAAGTTGATTGGAAGTGCTGACCAAAATTTCAGATTTCTTTTATAGCGCGCTATTATCCTAGTCGGATGTATGAGAACCCACGAAGAGCGGGTAAATGTGAGTGATTTGTTCGTCCGTCGGGGCTAATCAACGAGCGGATTGATAGTCCTGCGACTGTCTTTAGAAGTTTTTGATCGAGTTCGGAATTGTGCTCCTTGGAAACTCGCGACGTCTTGCTCTTTCCGGAAGTTTTTCCGTTTTGTGGTAGAATGAGTTATAGTCGATGTTTGTTAAGAAAGGTCCTCTCGTATTATTTTCGTTTTTGGGTTATACGAAAGAATAAAAAGAAAAAATTTATTTTCGAAATCGGATTGAAAAATGTCAAGTACAAAGTGTGGGAGTGTATGAGTATACGTACACCCACTCCCCTTTTTTAAATAGGGGGACAGTTGAACTCTTCTCGCGAAGAGTTGCCTACGTACCTCTTTCGAGGATCAAGTCGTCTCGTAGTTCAGTTTGTTCCTGTGAGTGATTACTCGTTTGGTAGAGTTGCGTCGGCCGTTTCAGTCTCGGGGACTACAGCTGGGTCGACGGTTTCCTCGGGCGTTGCCGTGTCGGGAGTGTTTGGCTCGGAAGTCTGCTTGTTTCCTTTAGACTGAGCTGTCTCCCGAGTTGACGATTCGAGCACGTTTTTCTCCGAAGTTTTTTTGGCTAACGGCTGAGTCGTCTTTATTCGTTTGGGTTTGGCCATGGGAGTCATTGCGACTTGTCTTAGCTTATGCTCGGCTAGGAAGCAAAGTCGTGACTATTTCTGGCATACCCATATCGTGGAGATTTACGTAGGGGGTTGGGAATTTGATGCCCGAGTGGTAGGTCGACAGGACTGCCTTCATGGAGTTTATCCATGGTGTTCCCATGATAATGTTATAGATGGCAGGGGGATCGACGACCGCAAAATCGACAACTTTTGTTATCTCCTTGGCTACCACTGGAAGTTTGATCGATCCGAGAGTCATCGAATTTGTTCCTTAGAAACCCGTGAGCGGTCTTGGTGTGGGTATGACCTCGGATAAGTTGATATTCATCCTGTTGAGGGTATCGCGGAAGATGATATCGACGGTACTTCCCGTATCGATGAGGACCTTGGCGACTTCGAGATCCTTTATGACAAGGTCGATCACGAGAGGATCATTATGGGGTTTGTCGAGTATGACAGTTTCGTGTTTCTCGAAAGTGATGACGTTACTTGTGGGGTCGCCTGCGGTGTCGAGTGGCGCAGGCCAGTTTGTACTCGACTCAGCCTTTCGGTGATATGCTTTTATCGATGAGAGGGTGTCGCGAAAGTATTGCGACCCCCAGATGATCATATTCACTCTGCGGCGATTTGAGTCATTGCCTTTGTCGTCAGGCATCCTTCCGCGTTTCTCATCCACTTGGGTTCCTTGAGATGCAACGTCTCCAGTGGGTACTTTCTCGGTCCTGAGTGGGCGATCTGTATCGCGTATGAGGTCTTTTATGCTGGTTACGTCCGAGATTTCCCCTGTGAGCAGTTTTGTTGTTAACCTCGCTCCGAGAAATTTGAAGTTCGCGGTGGAGTGACCTTTTGTTTGGTGAAACTCGCAGAAAGTACTTTCATCATACGACGAGTTCCACATCCAGGTGTTCCTCGACGTCCTACCTTGTTTAGTCGGGGAATTGACAGCTTAATTGTGCGCCCCTCGTACGTATTCTCCCTCGTGATGGACGTACTTGTCGTTACGAGGGACCTTCTTTTTTATTTCTGTTCAGAGGTTAAGTCTTTCGAGAACGCCTTCGCAGGTTTGTGTTTTTGCGATAGAACTTTCATTTCTCTTCGATGATGATGAAATCCGTGATCTTAAGAAGCGCGTCCTGAATAGTGCGTATTTTTTCGAGAGCGATCCACTCTCTTAATTTCAACTTGTATCAGAGAGTCTTCCTAAGTGAGTCTACCGCCACTTTGTCGCTGATCCCGCTGACTCTCGATATTACTATTTTGAATCTGTTCATGAAATCTCAGAGAGATTCGTCTTCTCTTTGAGACAGGCTCCATAGATCAACATTAGAAGTTTCTCTTTCCATGAACATGGAGTATTGTTTGAGAAATTTCGAGGAGAGTTGAAGGAAACTTCCAATGGAGTTTCGCTTTAAGTAGGAGAACCATTCGAGGGCTGCTCCTTGGAGATGCTCGACGAATAGGTGGCAGAAGCCAGCGTCTTTTTCGCTGTCCTTGAGCTTGGACCTCGCCATTGTGATCTTGAAAGTCTACACGTAAGCTTTCGGATCGGAAGTTCCGTCATACATCGGGATTTTCACCTTCCCGAGATCGGAGACTCTGGTGTTGGTTATGCGAGCAGTGAATGGAGTTTTTCAAGCCTCTTCGAGGAGCATGTCGATCTCTAGCGCGGCAATAGTCGCGTGATGGATCTGCGATTTTACCGCTTTGACCTCTGCCGCTGTTTTTGCGATGTAGTCGCGGAGATCGCGAATCTCGTCGAGATCGTCGCGGGTCTTTTTTTCGAGATAGTTGGCGCGTCCTGCGAATGGCTCTGGCCTGCTCCTCGGCCTGCTTCTCTTGCTCTGCCCAGAAGATATTTTCCTCTTCTTCCGTCATGGGTTCGCTGAGATGAGAATCCCTCCGTGTCGCGCGACCCTTATCCCTTCTTGGGTGTACGTCAGCGTCTTCATTTGTGGGATCAGATTGATCGATGAAGTTCAGGTCAATTCGTTCGACTTCGTTATCCTCCGTTTCCTTTCCGGGATTTGGGGGATCTTCCACGTTATTCCGAGGTGCGACAGGGGTGATTACATCGTGGCTTTGTCCTGATGGATTTTCCTGCGCGTTCTGGAGTAAGTCACGCGGAGTGGTGAAGTCGAGTGTCCTTCCGCGGAGCCTGGTAGCTCCACGCGGAAGGATGGTTCTAGTCCTCGCGGTTAGGGTTTCAACTTTTTTAGCGAGGGAACTAGTCAGTTTGTCTTGTTCGGCCGACTTCTGTTCGAGAGACGAGAACATCTTTTGATCTCCTCGAACACTGCGGTGTTTGCGTCAGCGTTGACCGTAGTGTTGTTTGTGACTAGAGTGCTTTCAACGTAGTCGTTGGCGTTGTCGTCGTCACGGGCTGGTTGATCGTTCTGGTCATCTTTAGTCATATTCGATCTAGCGTTTTGCGGCTGCGAGTTAGATTAATTCGTACCCTACGCGAATTGTCCCCCTCCTTCTAGCGCCAAACTGTGGGAACCGAAATTCGCACTATCGATTTACAAAATCGAAGGAAACTCAAGAAACCCTAACTTTTCTTTTGCTAGACAATTTTTATTTTCTTTTGCGTTTGATGAGAGAAAGAATGTGTGAGGTGTGATTTGTGGTGAAAGTGAATGAGGTATTTATAGAAATTTCATAAATTTTACCATTGGATTTACATTGAAATTTAACAACAAATTAACATCGATATGTTTTGCTACCAACAAACGACAATTCAACATTTAATTAACGACTATATTTTTCGTTGTTAACTATTAGGTACACCTATAATAAACGTTTTACACATACAATAATTTTCGTCTCTAATTCATTGTTAAACACTTGTTAAATATTTCGTTGTTAAATCGTTGTTCTTTAACGAGTACATAACAAAGATTTACAAAATAAGTGTAAAATCGTCGTATCATCGTCGTAAATTACCAAAATTTTAACGACGATTTCTGTCGTCGTTAATTTACGACGAAGTTATGACGTAAATATATTTCGTCGTTAATTCGTCGCTAAATAGTAGACAATTAACGATGATGTAAATTAGTCGCAAAAAAGATCGTCGTTAATCGACTCCTTACTTGTAGTGAATGGTGATTTGAATCTTTTGTGTTTGGGGTTAATTTTTCGATGAATGTCAGCCTCGAACTTGGAGACAACTTGAGGATGTAGATTATGATTCTGTTGAATTTGAAGACGAAAACCTAGACTGACAAGATATTGCTATTTACAAGGTAATAAAAATAAATATTATAAAGGGTTGAAATCACTAAATCACAATTAATTTCTATTTGTTTTCAATTTCTTCAGCCTCTTGAAGATGTTTTATTCGCACACTTGAAACTTTTCAGAGCTTGTTCCACCAGGGATGTGTCGTTTCAGAGGGAACTTATGGGATTTTGACAGCAAATCCAAAGTTATGCAGACCCTCAAATACCTTTTATGTACGAATTATAAAATCCAAGAGAGAACCGGAACTAGAAACATCGAACTTGGCCTTGGTTTGCAGGTACAAAAGCAGTTATTTACTCCTAGCTTTGTCATGTGCTATATTACTTTCCTTTTTTGACTGATTTTCATCACTTCCCTGAAATCACACATCTCTGCTTTTTGCATCCTTTGAAGCACAAGTTTGAACACCTACACTTTTATTTGGAGCGGCTTAAATACGTAAGCCATAAGATACATATGAATATAAACTGACGATCAAAATAATTGTTCTTTTTTCTAACCTGGATTTTTTTGTCTTGTGATCAAGCATGACATATCAATGGCAAAACGTTTGTTAATGAAGCACTTGGATGCACTAGGGAAGTGCTTACAAGAGAAGCACCATTGTCTCTTTATGAACAAATTCTACGGTCGGTACCTCAAAGAAAAACATCTTTACAACTTTATAATATACTCAGAGGAGGTTCATGATCATCGGCATGAACATTACCCGAGAGTCCGAGACTAAGGAATTCGGCGGCAACCGCTGTTCAACAAGCCACACACAGTCTCACTAGAAAATCGGATGTTCGTAGGCTCATGTTTAAGGTTTTCGACTTTGAATAGATTTAATTTAAACTGTCTAAAACTACTAGGTTTTTCACTTCATAGATTGATTAAGATTTTGATTTTTGTTTTGATTACGGTTTTGATTTTTGTTTTACTTGTTTTTTTTTAAAGGTTTTAGTCACCTTTTTTCAGTCTAATTGTTTTGATGATGACGTATATGTTCTTATTATAAAACATACGCAATGGTGCATGTTCGTGCGTACATATAGCACAAAACAAACATTCTATATATTTAAATAAACATGTACAAGTATTAAAATCTAAACTTCGAACACCTACTTAATTATAATTATAAATGAGTTAACTTTCCAATTTCCACATTCTTTCTTGGCGTATATATATATATATATATATATATATGTATGTATGTATAAACCTTCTTTAGTGTCAATTTAACTAGAAGTAGCTTGGTAAAATGACAAAATGTGACTATCTCTTTTAACTTGTTGTAATTTTAGCATATAAGCGAAAGAAAAGAGTATGAAGGTCCACAATGTGATATGAGAGGTGTGGTGGGACAGAACCAAACTGTCTTTTGTCAGTAACAGCTCATTGTTCTCTGTATCTTCTTTTTAACTCATTACTTGCTAAATCTTAATTATTAAACGTATTTTTCTTATATATTTGTCTAAGCTGTCGTTTTCTCAAATCTTTTATGGTTATTATTACTTCTAATCGATAAAGCACAAATCTTCTAAACTTTTGCTTAATTAATCCATCTATGTTGACCCGAATATTTTAAAATCCATTTGTATGTAGATATTCGTCGTTTTCTACCATATAACTTTTTCCCCATGTTATCTGCTTTCCAAAAAGGCCATAAATTTTATTAGCTTTAGTTTTTACTGTGTGCAATTAATGCTCTTCAATGCATGCGGTACCTATTTTTATCGAAAATATTAAATGAATTAGTACTAGTTTACAAAATACTATTTTTGACACTAACAAAAAAGGTAATTTAATTATTATATTAAATTTAATTTTGTGACTTTAATTAAATGAGAAAATTTAGCTAAGTTCTAGAACATTACTAGTAATTGAACAAATGGATAGAGTATAAGTTCATTGGAATAAACAAATTTAAATTTACCGAAAAAGTGTTTTGACACTTTAGGTAGTAGAGCAACATAAACGCTTTTAGTCTTTCTTTGACCTTGAACAGCTACTGAATCACTGATCATCTCAAGTGCGGACAATGATATAGAGACATAAGTATTAGGTATTAAAGGCTTCGTGTCTAATTATTTTACTAAAACTCGATTAATATGATCATCCATGTGATATACATACACAAGTTATTCAACAATAGAATTGAGTTATGATATTGTGTCGCTTTAAAATAAAGTAATAGTAGATAAAATTATTTCATTTATGAAATAATCTTTACCTTTTTTTCGTCTTGAAATAATCTTTACCTATCATTTCATTTTTACTTTATTTTTGAGTAATATATTCCAAATAATTTCATTTAATCTTAGAAAAAATTATAAAATATAATACAAAATAGAGTGATGCAGATGTTTAAATTTTGAAATTTTTAATTTTTGAACATTTTTTCAAAGAGAAATGTTTGCTAGCTACACGAAGTTTAACCTAATATGGTAAAAAACATCCAACATTTCATAATATGTAATTGACATCACCACTTATATGATACTTATGACCAAATATACCACCTATCAAAATATATGGTGTAAACTATACAATTAGGTCTAATTGATTTTTAAGCTTATTTATGGAGCCAAATTGTAATTATTTTTTCTTAAACCCGATTATGACATTAACAAATCGTACCCGATCCGACCCGACCCATGTTTCGAAATCAAAAATGTTTTCCTCACAAAATCAAAATTAGGGATACGAAATCCCCAAATCGAATTTTTAAGAACGAGAGAGAGAGAGAGAGAGATGGAACGAGGTGAAGCTTCGTCGATGCATTACGCAGAGTAGAAAGGTGATGTGTGTTTGTGGTTTGCCGGCGAAAATCTTTCAAGCTTGGACCGAGAGAAACCCAGGTCGGAGGTTTTACGAATGTGAGCGTTTCAAGGTATGTAATTGTTTGGGTATTAAGTTGGTTGTAAGCTCTGGATTGATGTAATATTATATTGTTTTTAGTGAGGTGGAGAATGTAAGTTTTTTCAGTGGTATGACGAAGAAGAACCTTACGGGTGGCAAAAGAAGGCGTTAATTGAAGCTCGAAATGAGATAAGGGAGAAGAATAAGGTTATAGAGGAGTTGAAGAAGACAGTAAACAAGCTGACTACTGAGTTGCAGAGAAAAGACGAGGAAGAGAAGATCATAGAGAAGTTTCTAAAGCTCTAAACTTTGTATATATCTGAAAGTAGTATGTGTTGTAAGGGATAATGTATTGTTTTATTTTTGGGATCCTTTATGTTTTCGATTTGTAATACATTGGTATGATTCAAATTAGAGACTAAGGATTAAAGATGTGTAATGTTTAGATTTGGAACTTTGTTTTTTGGTTAACAAAAAGAAGTTAAGCTAAAGATGTTAATTCGATTAAGTAATATTTGTCTTACAAACATCATAACAAAGAAGAAGCATCCAACAGACACAATAGAACCATCTAAACACATTACTTAAAAAAAGTTAAGCTAAGTTGCAGTTGGTGCATTAACATACAAAAAGAACCATCTAAATACATTACATAAAGAACCATCCAACATCTTCAGAACCATACATTAAGTTGCAGTTGGTGCAGTTGAGTTTACATCTTCAACATCCTGCTCCTGCTCTTGAGTTTCCATATTGAGACGCCTGCGTTTAACCCTGCTTTCTTGACTCTGTAAAAGAAAAGGGAACTAGTTAAGAACATCAAAAACATATGAATAACTTGAATAATAGATGCATCAAAGTACCTCATGTGGACATCTTCTTGAGTTGTTGCCTTCTTCACTACAAAGAAGACAATGGGATATGCGACCACCACGGCTAACCCTTGTTGGATTCTTCTTTGGAGACTCATAGAGGCCATTGATCCTTACTTTTCCATTTGGCCTTCCAGGAGGTCTTCTGTATGGTGGTGCTTCAATGAGTGGAGCACCAAAAACCTTCCAAAATTTGGGACCATTCACAGGACCCAAGCCATCTCTATACAGATCCTGCCACTTAGGTGTTAAGTACCAGTCTGAGATGTAATCATCCACTTCCAAACCATTCTCTCTAATGGCAAACACAGCATGGCGACAAGGGATGCCAGTCAAATCCCATTTTCTGCAAGCACAACTACGACCAGGCAAGCTCACCTTGTAACCATTACCAAATTCAACTATCTCAAACTCACCTCCTGTGCTAATGATTGAATAACAATATTGAGCTTCATCACAAGACTTCTCCACCTCCTTTCTAGCTTTTCTGGTGAAGATCCCAGTCTCTTTATCAGCCATGGCAAACCTTTTAGCTATCCTCTGCATTGCATCTCTCCTTATCAACTCCAACATTTGAACAAATGGCTTCTTCCTTGCAATCTTCAGAGTTCTGTTGAATGACTCATTGAAGTTGTTGTGTGTGTCTGCACAGCAAGAGCCAACCCTGAAGAATGCTCTGCACCATGTATGAGGATCTTTTTGTAGAAGCTCCTCACAGGCCCTTGGATCAAACTCTTTAAAAGTTGCTAGATTTCTCTCATAGTCTGCCTCATTATAACTACTGGATGCACGCCAAAACAGAGGCTTCAAACTATCAGACTTGTTGTTTTTCTTCAAATTCGAGTAAATATGCCTAGCACAAGCCCTATGTTCAGCTTTAGGCAAGACCACTGCAACTCCGTGAATTAACCCCTTATGCTGATCTGATATAATTGTCACATTCTCACCTTCCCCTAAATCTAAATCTACTCTCAGCCTATCAATGAACCACTCCCAGTTATCATTGGTCTCAGCATAAACTACACCCCATGCTATGGGGTATATATGGTTGTTAGGGTCCCTTCCTATGGCAGTGAGTATTAACCCTTGTAAAGAACTATGCTTTAGAAAGGTTCCATCTAACCGTATAACTGGCCTACAGTTTTGCTTCCAAACTTCACGTACCTTCTTAAAGTAGATGTACAAGGATTTGAAGGCCCTGACTCCATTGGCTTTTGTTGTTGTATTAATCTCAATTGTGAAACCTGGATTGGACCTACATAGTAACAGATGAAAATAATGAATTAGAACTTACCAATTATTTAAATTTGTATCTAAAAGAGTATAAAATTTACCTTGTTAGCTCAAGTTCATAGTCTCTTAACCTTGCAAAATGTTCATTACATTCTGCTTGCAGCTTGTCTAAAGCCTTGCGTCTGACTGCCCTTGATTGCTCATCAGATATGATGATGTTGAATTTTTTCCTAAACTCCTCTTTTATCTCCGGATATCAGGATCCTTCTTGATATCTTCCAACATGATCTCAGCTATTGTAGGACTCTTTATCTGTTTACACTTCCCTGTTGGATGATATGTATGCTTGTTTTCATACACTTTTAACATCCATTTGTTGATAGGCACCTCCACAGAGCAGTAGATACGCCATCCACAGCCTTTGCCATTGCATTTAGCACCCAATTTAGTCTTCTCCCATCTGTCAAACACAACATTTCTTCTGGTCTTGAGAATATATTTGATGACTTGTTTCTTGAATTCTTCACCACTGCAGAAAGTCTGCCTCAGACTAAAGACTCCATCCAATTCACCTCTTCTAGCCATTCTCTCAGCTTGTTCCTCTTCATCACCGGAAGAGTTTTCAGTGTCTGGATATACCTCATCCTCATCAAGAATCTCATCATCGTATGCGTCATTGTTGAATATATCCAAATCCTCTTGAAAACCCTTATCACCATCATCATCATTGTCAGACTCATCACTATCCTTGCACTCAGCATCACTCTCCTTATCTTCAATATCACCATTGTAGGTGTGATCATCAGAACTCTCATCTGCCTCTTCCTCATTCCCAACAACCACATCTGCAGCTTCTTCCTCATTCCCAACAACCTCAACATGCTCATAAGCTTCTTTCTCAAGCTCAACATCCTCTATCCCCACCACAACCTCTTCTGCAGTTTTTTTTTCTCAGTCATAGTAGCCTCTAAATCTTCTTCTACGAAAAAATCTATAGACCCCATCCAAAGAGCAACTACATTCATCTTTCTCTTGGCTTTATCAGTGTCTTCCCATAGAGGCTTCTTGTCTTCTATTTTCTTATATGGCAACTTGTACCACATACTTCCCAGACTCACTCTGTTAACCAATTTCAAAATCACATCTTCAAACACCGTTGAACCTTCTACAGTTAACTCCTCTAGAACACCATTCAGGTAACTAAGCTTCCTATCTTCAATTTTGAATTTACCCG
This sequence comes from Anastatica hierochuntica, assembly GCA_900406275.1. Lineage (NCBI taxonomy): Eukaryota > Viridiplantae > Streptophyta > Magnoliopsida > Brassicales > Brassicaceae > Anastatica > Anastatica hierochuntica. The sequence continues at coordinate 7,499 of OVAN01006924.1, read as the reverse complement.
AGTGGTGGCAATTAACTTTCACAGTCGTAGGAACACTGTTATAAACAAAAAAATGTAGATAACTCTTAGAATACAACGACATAAGACTTAAAAACAAAAAAGTTCTCTGAAGCATTGTGTCGAATACCTTATCTGCTATAATTCTAAAGGTTCATAATCCAAAAAATGAACAAACACACATGCAACAACTACAAAAATCTACGCAAAGGCTCTATAACCATTTGCTTCTTCCAAATCAAAGAATTTCTTTAACCCATTTTCGCTAATTGGAAACCCTAAAAATCGATAAAGTGTTCTATAGCAGTGATCTTACCTTATCGTGATTTCCCACCCTTTTAATCTCTCTTTCTTCGATAATAACGCTCTCAATCAGCCTATTCTACCCAATCTCTCTCAAGAACCCTATAAACAGTTTGAGAATTTTTTTCTGAGTTTGTGTCGATTCCATATCTTATTTTCGCTAAGTGTTTGCGAAACAAAGAAGATTGGTGGATCGGGTTTGGACTTTGAGAAATAAAAATATTGGGTCGTAACCCAGTAATCATTTCTAAGTCGGGTCGGATCGGGTACGATTTGTTAATATCATAATCAGGTTTAAGAAAAAGTAATTACAATTTGACCTCATAAATAAGCTTAAAAATCAATTAGACCTAATTGTATAGTTTCCACCATATTTTTTAATAGGTGGTACATGTGGCCATAAATATCATTTAAATGGTGATATCAATCACATATTATAAAATGTTCGATATTTTTCACCGAATTAAATTAAACGTTGTGTAGCCTCCAAACATTTTTTCTTTTCTCAATCAGTTAAGTAGATATTTACTTTAGATTTTTTTTTAGTCCGACAAGAGAGTGTGAGCTTCACTCTTCTTCCCATGGATGATTTCTTCTGTCTCCGACTTGTTTCTCATCTCTAATAACAAAATCAAATCAAAACACACTCTCCATTCACCATAAGGTTTCATCAAATCAACCAAAAGATTCTTCTTTTCCTTCGTCTTGACCCTTAAGATCAAAACCCTTTTTCTAGATTTCTCTCCACACAATGAATCTCGCAACTTGCTGTTTCTGGGTTCTTTCGTTCTTCATCTTCTTCAGTTCCTTGCCAAGTTTCTCTTCTTCAACGCCAATGAATTGCTCCGATACTTCTCGTCTCTGCACTTCTTTCCTCGCCTTCAAACCGAACCAAAACCAAACCTTTTCCGTTATCCAAAGCATGTTCGACGCTTTACCGGCGGATATAACCGCCGGAGACGACGGCGATTACATCTACGTTAGAAAGAACTGTTCTTGTCTAAGCACGACTCATCAGTACGCAACGAACACAACATTCACAATCAGACAGAGCCGTGGATACGTTTACGATGCCGTCGTTTCTGCTTACTCTGGTCTCGCGTTTCCACCGAACACGACTAGAGAAGTCCGAGCTGGCTCTGTGGTTTCGGTTCAACTTCTTTGTGGTTGCTCGAGTGGTCTCTGGAACTACCTTATGAGCTACGTGGCGGTTTCTGGAGACAGTGTTCAATCACTCTCCAGCAGATTTGGTGTTAGTATGGATCGGATTGAACAAGTTAATGGGATCTCGAATCCTGACAACATCACTGCTGGAGATCTCTTTTACATTCCTCTTGATTCTGGTAAAAAGTTGGTCAAGAAAAATCTTTAATTGTTGCCAAATTAGGGTCTAAAAGAAAACACCTTGATGTTGTTTTGATGTTATGTTTGTTGTTTTAGTACCTGGAGAGCCATATGAGACAAAGAATATAAACCCTCCAGCTCCTTCTCCTGCGCCTGCATCATCATTAATCAATAGCAATATCTCAGGTTTGATTTCTCTGTTTATCTTGTCTTTGTCTGATCTGAATCTAAAGTTTCTATTTTTAGCATCATGGAGCTCACATTCATATTTATATGTATGTTCCCAAATTTGGAAAGCTGACCAGGTGAATCATAGTTCAAAGAGTGGTCATGTGCCTTATATATGGATTGTTGGTGGTCTTGGAGTTGTGCTTGCGCTTCTTGTCTTGTGCATACTTGTATGTATCTGTTTGAGATCATCTAGTTGTAGTTCCACTGATGAAGATGGGAATGGACATAGCTTCCATATCCTTAGAAAATCTGGTTTCTTTTGCGGTTCTGGTCGGTATAACTGCTGCAGATCCGCGGATTTTAGACAAACCAATGGTGAAACTCAGAGTCATCATCAAGTTGTTTCTATTCCTAAAGGTCTGTTTTTGGTCTCAACACCTATGGTTTTTTCCTTTAAAGAGTTTTTGTTTGTTTTATGATTTTTCTTCTATGTATGTAGCTCATGGTGATGGAATGTTTGAGATAGAGAAGCCTTTGGTGTTTGCTTATGAAGAAATCCTTGCGGCTACGGATGAGTTTTCTGATTCTAATCTTCTTGGTCATGGGAATTATGGTTCGGTATATTTTGGTCTACTTAGAGAACAGGTTTGTGCCTTAGCTCACAACTTCATTTCCGGATGGTGAGTCTTTGTAATGGCTTTTTATTAGTTGCAATATTTGATAAAACTTATCACACAGGAAGTTGCCATCAAGAGGATGACTGCTACAAAAACTAAAGAGTTTGCAGCAGAGATGAAAGTTCTTTGCAAAGTTCATCATTCCAATCTGGTAATTTCCGTTTGTATAGTTCTTTGTTATGCGATTGGAATCATTAGAGTTTATGACTCTTGGGTTTGCTTTTCTTCTTGTCAAAGGTAGAGTTGATTGGTTACGCTGCAACCAGTGACGAGCTTTTCGTAGTGTATGAATATGTACAAAAGGGAATGCTGAAAAGCCATTTGCATGATCCTCAGAGCAAAGGTAAGGACACTAATACCGATAAAACATAGCTTAACGATGATAATGATATATGTCTTGTTGTTCTTGAAGGCTATACCCCGCTGTCTTGGATAATGAGGAATCAGATTGCACTTGATGCAGCACGAGGCTTAGAATATATTCATGAACATACTAAAACTCATTATGTTCATAGAGATATCAAGACAAGTAATATTTTGCTTGATGAGGCATTCAGGGCTAAGGTCTGAGTCTGAACATATGAAACTCATTACATGCCATGATTGTTTATACGTGATAATTCGGTTAATCTTATCTTTGCACGTGTGTAGATATCAGATTTTGGACTTGCAAAGCTCGTCGAGAAAACTGGAGAGGGAGAAATTTCAGTTACTAAAGTTGTTGGTACATATGGTTATCTCGCACCAGAGTAAGCATTCAATAACCTGAAGCTACATCAATTTTGATACAGGAACACTTTTGTGAGTTCTTACATGGGAATTTTCTGACTTTTCCTCGGCAGATATCTAAGTGATGGTCGTGCCACTTCAAAAAGCGATGTGTATGCCTTTGGCGTAGTTCTTTTTGAGTTAATTTCTGGAAGGGAAGCAGTTATAAGAACAGAAGCAATTGGAACCAAGAATCCAGAAAGACGTCCATTGGCATCTATTGTAAGCTCTGGGAGTTAGCCATTATGCTTCTTTGATGCAACGTTCATTCACAAAGCCTCTTTTTTTTGTTATTGCAGATGTTAGCAGCTCTTAAGAACTCACCAGACTCAATGAACATGTCGAGTTTGAAGGAGTTTGTTGATCCCAACATGATGGATTTTTACCCACACGACTGTTTGTTCAAGGTAAACCGAGAAATGAATGCTTTGTTGTTTGAACAATGTAGTAACCATATGATCTTTTACATTGTGAACGATTTTTTGATAATTTTTGCGGACAGATCGCTATGTTGGCAAAGCAATGCGTGGACGATGATCCCATACTAAGACCAAACATGAAGCAAGTAGTTATATCGCTCTCGCAGATTCTCTTGTCTTCCATTGAATGGGAAGCAACTTTAGCTGGGAACAGCCAAGTCTTTAGTGGTCTTGTCCAAGGAAGATAGACAATGAAACCTTTAAAACCCTTTTCTCTGTTTTCGATTATTCGCCATTGCTTAGCTGTCTACAGAAATGATCGATCACAGATTACTAATTAGTTAGATAATTCTCTATATCTTACTTTTTGCATGCATCCATATGATTATTCTTCCAGAGAATCAGTGAAGAGATGCAGGAGTATTTTATGCTTTGATTTATCATCGCAATCTTACAAGCAAAATATCACTTTATTTACTTTTGTTTTTCAGTTTTGCTTTATTGGTAAAATTTGTTGTATTAATTTAACAGATAGGATATGGTTTTTCAAGCCATATAGCCGGAGTACACTATGATGGTTACACAATAGTAGTTTACAACACTAATACAGTTAAAATAAGTGAATATATAAAATTTGTGGTCAATTCTTTCATGAGAGTGATATTTCATCATACAAAAGATTAACCAATATCCATCATATTTATTAAACAAACATTTGATATTCTATTTTTTTAAAGTTTTGGTTTAATTATTAATAATTAAATGTTTAATGCTACGTTAATAAAAATGTATTGTAAGTTAATTATTATGAATATATATTTTTTGTTATTCGATAATTTGTATTCACAATATACTGTTTCTTTGTAAAATTTGAAGTTCACTATTTTTTGTTAGAAATCGACAATGAAAGTGGCAAATAGTTCATTCAGTGCTAAGATGGATTCGTAAGCACTTTCATCGGTAAATGTATTTTTGTATCGCCTTAAAAATGATGATGCTCGATTAAGGTAAGAATTTAGCTTTCATGCATTTTTTATCCATGTTTTTTAGTAATTATTTGGGGTAAGGATTACATCACATGAATAGTCACCAACCAAACCAATGATTTGATAAAGCGGTTAAACAAAAAAAGTACAACTAAAACAAGGTAGCATAACAATTAGCATTATTGTGTCACCTAATACAGTATCACATATCACTTTCGAAACTATAACTCAAATTTTCTTCCTAGCTCAAAATTTGCTCTGGTGATAAATATTTTATCAAAAATGTCATGATACATACTAAATATGAATCCTTCAATTACAAAGGACAAAAAATAAAAGAGTTAGAGTTATACATATATTTTTGTTTTGTAAACTATAGGTTATCGTGGTTTTATCTTGATTTCATCAGTTACTAAAATCTTCTTTAGTATATTTGCATAATTACCAAATTTATTAAATTTATATTGAGATTATAGTATACTTTTTAAATGTAGCACGTAATTTAATCTTTCTTTAAAACTAAATCCAAAAATATTTCGAATTAAAATTCATAAAAATAATGTAAATCTATTATAATATATATGTAAACATATTCGCGCGTATGCGTGAGTGTTAGTCTAGTCTATAATATAATAAGTGATCAACTCTCTCTAAGGGAGTGCCACAACAACAACTAAAATTTTGACCTTTGTCCTTATAAAAAAAAGTTAAATCACTTTCTTTGAATTCTCTTCCACGCCTATTCTTATAAACCAACATTAAACTTCTTCATCTTCCTATTTTCATGATATATTTCCTGTTATTAAATTATATGTATCTCTATAAATGAGTAGAAGATAAAAGCGTAGAACATGGATTTCTTTTCGCTTGTCGGACAGTTGAAAAAACGAGGGAGAGAGATGAAGAAATACGACAAAAAAATGGCAGAGAAGCATATGCAAAAGCCTTTTCGATTCCGGATATGGGTACTATCTTCCGTTTCTGATTGGTTTTAATCTCTCTCTCTCTCTCTATCTCTCTCTCTCTCTGATCACGAATTCTGCATCGATTTTTTCGTGTTTGTGTGCTTTCCCCCAGTTGCTGAAGGTTATTGGTTGAAAGAGGCATTGATGTCACCATATGCATTTTTTTTTATCTTCTTTGTTAATTATTTCATACTTAATCCTCTGTGAGTTTGGATCTTGGGCTGTTGAAATCCAAAGTTTTAATTGAATTTTTGCAAGATTTATGTGTCATGGCTCGTCGTTGCTGCTCCCGGTTATCGTACATCTCACGGCTCAGAGGTTAGTGTGGCTGTAATCAATTCAACATTTACGGTTTTGGGTCCATCTTAATTCTAATGGGAATACATGTTAGGTGTTGCAGGATTAAAGGGCAACTGAGTCACCTCTTGTGCAAGTACTTTCTATAGTCTCTTGCTTTTCATACCAAAACTAGATTAAAATCTCCGGTAGGATCAGATTGTGAGCATATCTTAATTAATGATTCTTTTTTTTTTTATACAAATTAACGCTAAGAAGTTCGATTTTTCAGAAGAATTTTGATAACTCAGGTTTTCGCCCGAGATAACATTGCAAGCGCACAGAAGTACGTTGTAGTGGTTTGGGATCGAATCCACAGAGATCAAAGGTAGCACGAAGAATGTAGAATCAAACAGCGGGCTAAGGCTAAAAAGATGTCTTTTGAGATGATGCAAATAAACGAAATTAAGAAAGCAAAGAAAGCAGGCAGCAACGAAAGGGTTGTAAATCAATCAAAGAAGTGTTGGGCATCGAGTATTCTGAGGGAAATAATTCATTGTTGATTCAAATTATAGACTAGGGAACAAGTTATAAACCGTGTTGAACTCAAACACTAATGTAGAATTGAGCTAATTCCGTAGTATCAACGCCCTATGCATTAGAAATCTCGAGACTAACTTCCGTTGACTCTCGATTTCTAATCGTGCATTACTAACAAGTTCGATATGTTCACAATTCACTTAAACATCAACTTCCATTGGCTTAAGAAGAATTTCTCATCTAAGATTCTTTCAGGCATTTAAATAAACACTTTCCAGACGTTAAATTATCTAAGTTCAGAAACTAAGTGATCAATTTAATTTCATGCATTACGATCAATCATAGATGAAGATCCATTAGATTAAATCCCTAATCATGCGATTCTATATCAACAATTCATGAATCCCTATGTGAGAACCCAAAACCCAACGAACATACTACTCACTCATGGTAATTGCATAAACATAGATCAAATTCAAGAGAGACATGATTGTATTAAGCAAAAACAAGAGAAAAAGGGTTCCGAAAACTTCTCGAATCGAAGAACAAAGAAAATTCTTCTCCCTAGGTTACAAAATCAATCTCTGCTCTCTAAAAGTCTGTAAAAGTGCATAATGAAAGGTAAAACACGAGCTTAGGTCTTATGATAGTAATTCGGTTCGAAATAAGTTCGGTCTGGTTCTTCGTAAAATTGGTCTGCAAAACGGGACAAGGATCGATCGATCCATAGACATGGATCGGTCGATCCTTGTCCAAATTTCCGGGTATTTTTCTAGCTTTTCACGAACACTTCCTTCGATGCTTGAAATCCATCCAAAATGCATTCTTTTCACACATTCAAGCTCGATTCCTGTAAAAACAACAAAGAACACAAATCCGCGCCAAAACGATCCAAATACAAACTAAAAACCATAAATCTCGTGCGAAAACCGTAGTAAAACTACTAAAATAATGACAAATCAAATCCCTCAGACTTGAATCTTTGCTTGTCCTCAAGTAAAGGAAACTCAAAAACCAATGGATCGCATGCTATCAGAAAACCTTACTCTGCGC